>JAJAGP010003111.1:17500-84245 GCA_025084515.1 Ancistrus triradiatus
TTTTTAACTGGGTTCTCTTTATCTACTTTTAGGGACTTGTGTGAAACTCTGATGTGGTGTTTTAGGTCATATGTATTGGCATAAACAAATAAGCAGGGTGCTTAATTTGAAAACATCTCCACAGATTTACCTATTGAATTACTTCACCAGTTACAAACCTAAACATTTGTGGACAAAACCAAGAACATATCCAGAACTCACAGATAGGTTCTCCGTCAAAACCTCCTGGCCTTTGCCGATTCTACAGTAACCCGTGCTGGAGACTGTAACGTTTCTTCTGCTAGCTCCAAAAACTGGACTGCCACTGCGTCGTCTAGGAGAGTCACTGAAATGACACACAAGAACCCTCATATAAAGGACTTCTGTAAAGACAAAAACCTAGATCGCATCCGTACTTAAACACTGCCTCAACATGCATGCTTCAAGTTCACATCTTACCACTTTCCTGCGAGCTGGAGACAGCGGTCCGGGGAGTGAGTCTATTATCAGGTACACTTATTTGTAAAGGTGACTCTCCTGTACAGGAAAGGAATGCATTAACGCACCAAAATGAAACAAAGACCCCGAAAAAAACAAAAAAAAACAATCTGCAGCTACGAAAATTGTTGTGTACCTTGAAACCAAACAAAAACCGGCTGATGTACTCCATAATGTACAGGCAGTATTTGAAACAAAAAGAAGCTGTGGTTTGAATTAGTACAGTGCAGTGCATGCAGAAGTCAAAATCTCAATCTGAGGGCTCCACTTCTCTGAAACTGGCTCAAACATCACATGGCTGTTTGCACATAGCACCGATTTGCCAGTTCCCACGTCCCTCTCCTCGCTGTACTTGGAGCAGCAGTGTGGGCTGACAAATGATCTGAATTCTAAAAACAGGATCAATTCTTTAGTGTTTTTTAAGTTTGTACTGATCAGAGTCGCACATCCTAGAGAATACAGGGCATAAGTACAAGTGTGCCCTGGACAGGATGCCAGTCAATCGCAGGGATAGCAGGGGTCGCTGATGGCGCACTGATCTGGCTCTCTGTACTCAGGCACTGCCGTTCATGTCTATATGCGACACCCTGACCTCGCCCGAAGGCACCACTGAAACTCTAAGTCACTGCAGTGGTGGCGCGAGTGTTAAGTTGCTACCAAATGCAAATGAAATCCGCTAATCAGAAAAGCCCGCTGACTTGAATGGAAGAAGTTGTGGCACAACTTCGCTTCCAACTATCCACCTAGTGGCGACTTCACCTAAACACAGAGTCTGGAGAACAAGAGCAGAAAGCTACGCTCCATTTTATGCAACAGCAGTTTTAAAAACTACAAAAACAAAGTTTTTAAAAAGTAGTTTTAGTGTTATTTTTATTACCAAAATATGAAGTGTTTTACTACCAATGTCATTTGTGGCATTTTGCAAGAATTTGGCATAACTGATAAAATATTAACTAAAACAGCAAGAAAAATAAACTGCACTGTTGGAAGATTAAAAAGTAGGAAATTATTTATATCTAAACACCTGCCATCTTTCTTTTCACCATATTAGAATCAAAACTTGGAAGAGATAGCAAACCGGATTCAATACTGTAATCAATAAATTTCAAACAATCCCCAGCCATATCCTCTTAATATGGATCTTTAGTTATCCGAATTCCCGCTATAACACATGGCGTATTTGAATCCCCTAACCTGCCATTAGAACAATATACCCTCTTACAAAATATGGTTGGGTAAATAACAGATGTAGACTGTGTACTAAACAGATTCATACCTCTACCTGTGTTTAATCAGTGATTAATGATGACTTAATGTTTGTTTATATTATAATATAGCATCAAATGCTAGATGAAACACTGAAACCACTGTTAAAGGAGTGAAGCCTTGCCCAATCTGCAGAGAATTCGGGAGCAGGACCAATCAGAAGGTGCCTTAGCCACTACACTACGTTGGCATCACTGAAAGTAGGTGGGGTTTTAAATATGCAGGAACCAGGTAGTTTCCCATTATCGAAATATGGGCTATCAGAACTATTTTCTAGAATGAGTGTTTTGACTGCATCACGTTCTGCTTTCATGTGTTGACGTATTCCACCATATCATCATCAGTCTGAGATCCATGTCTCACCTGGTTGAGAGAGGCTGATCGTGGAGGGCCTTGTCTGGGGTGAGGTGTAGCACACTGAGGTTGTATGTCCCTGAATTACTTGAGGAGCAATTAAAGAACTAGCAACGCAATTTCCCGGACTGGACACTGTTATACCTCCCGTGACAGGAGTCTGAGATGAGGACAGCGCTCTCAGCCGACGCATATTCTGAATGCTGCTCTGGGTCCGAACTGTTAACAACACACATTGATATCAAATTAACAGCACAATAAGAAATGCACTGGACCATAACAAATGAATTTGAGATTCAACAAAGGAAAGACAGAGGTTTAACTTACGCCGCTGTATGTGCTGAACCCCAGGAGAGTTTTGCATAGATCTGTGAACATGAGACAAAAATGCAAAAGGCAAGACACTAAAGTGACTGATTCACTCAATCCACAGTCATAAAACAAATAGATAAATTGCCATGGATTTACTTGATCTGGTTGAGAGTGAAATCCAACTTTTTCCACAATGACGTCATCATGGCTGGTATCTGATGCTCTTGACATGTCTCTGTAACAGCAATGCATGGCAACTCAAAACTGGAGAAGTGATTAAAAAACATCAATTTGAGCCTTGTGAACATCCCTTACCTTTTGCTTTGGCAGCTACATATTCGTTTAAAACTGTAGTCAGGTTTTTTCCAAAAAGAGACTGAAAAAACAAAGGTAATGAAATTGAAGTCCCAATTAGTTAATTGCTTGTTAGCGCAAATATATAAACAGACATTCACATGGAAACAACTCTCAGAGCATTTAGGCACGTAGACATGGTCCAGACGACCTGCTGAAGTTCAAACCAAGCATCATTATGGGGAAGAAAAGTAATTTAAGTGACTTTGAACATGGTATGGTTGCTGGTGCCAGATGGGCTGACCCGAGTATTTCAGAAACTGACGACATACTGAGATGTTCACACACAGTCATCACTAGGGTTTTACAGGGAACGGTTGGAAAAGGAGAAAATATCCAGTGAGCAGCAGTTCTCTGGGCCAAAATGCCTTGTTGATGCCAGAGGTCAGAGGAGAAAGCAGCAGTAACTCCAATACAACCAAGATATGCAGAAGAGCATCTCTAAATGCACCAATCATCAAGTCTTCAAGCTGATGGGCTACAGCAGCAGAAGACCACACCAGGTGAAACCCAGTCAGCTAAGACCAAGCAACTAAGGCTACAACTCTTACCGTCTCATCAAAATTGGACAACAAAACACTCACTGGTCTGAGTCTCAATTAATGTTGTGACACTCAAATGGTAGGGTCAGAAATTGGCGTAAACAACATGAAACTAATTTTGGCACAAAGTATTGATTCTGACCATCTTCGTCCCTTTATGGCCACAGTGTACCAATCTTCTGATGGCTAATTCCAGCAGGATAACACACAGTCACAAAGCTCAACTCATTACAATATTACTACAAGAACTATTTACATTATCCTCCCTATGCCAGTACTAGGCAGTAGCATGCAAGAGGACAAAACTGACTGAAACCCCCTCACAGACACTGGAAGCAAGGAACAAACCCAGGATCCTGGAGCTGTGTCACCAACAACCTAATGTGATTTCTACAGGTTTTATTAACTTTCATGTTAATCAATATCAACTGCTAAATGCTGTAAATGTAAACTAAATCATTTGTCAAAAATACAATTGAAACTAACAATACCTCAGAAGCTGCACTGCAAATGACAGTTAATTAATATACATATTTATGTGAGATCCAAACATTATCGAGAGTTGTAATGTATAAATAAAGTAAAAAGACAAGTACAAAGACACAGGCAGGGATGAGTCCATCCTCGGAGGTGTGCTCAGCGTACTCTCTCAGGTTCGGACTCTCCACAATAAACGCTCGACTTGTAGCAGTCAGACCTTCCTGCTGCAGATATCCTACAATAACAATAACAACAACAACCTGGTTAATGAACTATTAAAACAATCAGTGAAACTATTAAACAACATCTAAATCAACGACCTGCCTGCACTGTATAAATCAACATGCACTCTCCAAACGTCTGTGTAAACTTACCAAGCACAAGTCTCGCTATATCCGACGGCAGGAGCATGTTTATGGAGGATTTTACCTCACAAATGAGATAAACGTGATACGAATATTTCGTAATTGTGATTAATACAAGAAAACATTATAAAATTTAGTTAGCGCAGGACAAACCGTCCACTACATTATTCCATTAAACGAAAAGGCGCGGAAAGGGTTCGGTCACCCGGATGTTGTTTGTAAGAAGAAGTCTGGGAAATGAAGTCTTCCGGTATAGCGAACAAATAGTGGATGTAGCAGCAAAGCTGCATAAAACGCCCAGGCTGTTATCTCGTGATCCCCAGTAAAGCAGAAGCAAAGGCAATTTGTGAAAAGATTTGTGCAAAGACTATGGCAAAATGAATGGGCTCATGACACAAAAGGTAGACACACCCAGTAACATCCAGTCTATGGTTGATTTAACACCAGTCGGAGGGTATGGACGTAGACCACAGGTGGTACTCGCTCGGCTTCAATAGGGCACTATTCACTAAATTCCTCATTACACCTCATTTGCAAACATGAATCATATATATACTGCTCAAAAAAATAAAGGGAACACTTAAACAACACAATATAACTCCAAATCAATCAAACTTCTGTGAAATCAAACTGTCCACTTAGGAAGCAACACTGATTGACAATCAATTTCACATGCTGTTGTGCAAATGGAATAGAAAACAGGTGGAAATTATTGGCAGTTAGCAAGACACACTCAATAAAGGAGTGGTTCTGCAGGTGGGGACCACAGGCCACTTTTCAGTACTGTTGCTCTCTGGCTGATGTTTTGGTTACTTTTGAATGTTGGTAGTGCGGTCACACTGGTAGCATGAGATGGACTCTACAACCCACACAAGTGGCTCAGGTAGTGCAGCTCATCCATGATGGCACATCAATGTGAGCTGTGGCAAGAAGGTTTGCTGTGTCTGTCAGCATAGTGTCCAGAGGCTGGAGGTGCTACCAGGAGACAGGCCAGTACACCAGGAGACGTGGAGGAGGCCGTAGGAGGGCAACAACCCAGCAGCAGGAAAGCTACCTACACCTTTGTGCAAGAAGGAACAGGAGGAGCACTGCCAGAGCCCTGCAAAATGATCTCCAGCAGGCCACAAATGTGCATGTGTCTGCACAAACGGTTAGAAACCGACTCCATGAGGGTGGTATGAGGGCCTGACATCCACAGATGGGGGTTGTGCTCACAGCCCAACACCGTGCAGGACGCTTGGCATTTGCCAGAGAACACCAAGATTGGCAAATTCGGCACTGGCGCCCTGTGCTCTTCACAGATGAAAGCAGGTTTCGCACTTTTTGGCAATGTTACCATTCCTTTTCACCATGCTTAAAAGACAATTTGGCACAGAGGATACCAAGCGATTTAGTGTTTTAGGTGTTATTTTTTTCAAATTTTTAAGGCAATGACAGAGGTCAAATGTTGCCTGAAAGTCTTCACCAGGTTTGCACACACTGTAGCTGGTATTCTGGCCCATTCCTCCAGGCAGATCTCCTCTAGAGCAGTGATGTTTTGAGGCTGTCGCCGGGCAACACAGACTTTCAGCTCCCTTCACAAATTTTCCATGGGGCTGAGGTCTGGAGACTGGCTAGGCCACTCCAGGACCTTGAAATGCTTTTTACGGAGCCACTCGTTCGTTGCCCGGGCGGTGTGTTTGGGATCATTGTCATGCTGGAAGACCCAGCAACGTCCCATCTTCAATGCTCTCACTGATGGAAGGAGGTTTTGGCTTAAAATGTTACGATACATGGCCCCGTTCATTCTTCCCTTAACACGGATCAGTCGTCCTGTCCCCTTTGCAGAAAAACAGCCCTAAAGCATGAGGTTTCCACCCCCATGTACCGATGCTCACTGCATTCTGAGCGGGAAAAAGCGGCGGAGGTGTGTGATGCTACGATGTTCACGGAAGTTACAGCGTATCATCTGTTCCAACTGCTACCCTCAGGGAGGCGGTACAGAACGATAAGAGCAAAAACAAGCAGATAGAAAATCAGCACATGTGCCAGGGCTGTTGCAATAATAAATGAACACTGAAGGACACACCACTGTTTACACATATCTGTGCAATATTTAGTACCTCATCCGTGCAATCCTGTGTAATATATTTTATTATATATATTTTATTGATATTTTTTGTCTTGTCTTATATTTTCTCTTTTGCACTGTGCAAGGATTGCATACAATTTCGTTGTACCTTTGGTATAATGACAATGGCATCACACACCTCCTTCGCCGCTTCTGCCGCTCAGAGTGCAGTGAGCCTCGGTACACAGCTGGTGAGAGAGCGTCGGCATTCACATGCAGCTTCCCAGCTCAATGCTCGAACAAGAACTGGAAAGCTTGCAGCGTTGCAATGCACAGGGCGATCTCCCCCTCAGGCCTGTGGAATCGCATCAGCCCATTTAGCGAAGCGTTATCAGTGTGAAACGTGAACAGTATGCCAAGCAGATAGAACTTAAAGTATTTACGTTCCACCACAACCATGAATAACTCGGTCTGTGTGAAGAGCTAGTACCAGTGCCGCAGTCAACACTTACAGTGGTGCTTGAAAGTTTGTGAACCCTATAGAGTTTTCTATATTTCTGCATAAATATGACCTAAAACATCATCAGATTTTCACACATGTCTTAAAAGTAGATAAAGAGAACCCAGTTAAACAAATGAGACAAAAATATTATACTTGGTCATTTATTTATTGAGGAAAATGATACAATATTACATATTAGTGAATAGCAAAAGTATGTGAACCTTTGCTTTCAGTATCTGGTGTGACCCCCCCTGTGCAGCAATAACTGCAACTAAACGTTTCCTGTAACTGTTGATCAGTCCTGCACACCGGCTTGGAGGAATTTTAGCCCATTCCTCCGTACAGAACAGCTTCAACTCTGGGATGTTGGTGGGTTTCCTCACATTAACTGCTCGCTTCAGATCCTTCCACAGCATTTTGATTGGATTAAAGTCAGGACTTTGACTTTGCCATTCCAAAACATTACCTTTATTCTTCTTTAACCATTCTTTGGTAGAACGACTTGTGTGCTTAGGGTCGCTGTCTTGCTGCATGACCCACCTTCTCTTCAGATTCAGTTCATGGACAGATGTCCTGACTTTTTCCTTTAGAATTCTCTGATATAATTCAGAATTAATTGTTCCATCAGTGAAGGCAAGTCGTCCTGGCCCAGATGCAGCAAAACAGGCCCAAACCATGATACTACCACCACCATGTTTCACAGATGGGATCAGGTTCTTATACTGGAATGCAGTGTTTTCCTTTCTCCAAACATAACGCTTTTCTTTTATACCAAAAAGTTCTATTTTGGTTTCATCCATCCACAAAACATTCTTCCAATAGTCTTCCGGCTTGTCCACATGATCTTTATCAAACTGCAGACGAGCAGCAATGTTCTTTTTGGAGAGCAGTGGCTTTCTCCTTGCAGCCCTGCCATGCACACCATTGTTGTTCAGTGTTCTTCTGATGGTGGATTCATGAACATTAACATTAGCCAATGTGAGAGAGGCCTTCAGTTGCAAAGAAGTTACCCTGGGGTCCTTTGTGATCTTGCCAGCTATTACACTCCTTGCTCTCGGAGTGATCTTTGATGGTCGACCACTCCTGGGGAGGGTAACAATGGTCTTGAATTTTCTCGATTTGTACACAATCTGTCTGACTGTGGATTGGTGGAGTCTAAACTCTTTAAAGATGGTTTTGTAACCTTTTCCAGCCTGACAAGCATTAACAACTCTTATTCTGAGGTCCACAGAGATCTCCTTTGTTCGTGCCATGATACACTTCCACAAACCTGTTGTGAAGAGCAGACTTTGATAGATCCCTGGTCTTTAAATAAAGCAGGGTGCCCACTCACACCTGATTGTCATCCCATTGATTGAAAACACCTGACTCTAATTTCACCTTCAAATTAACTGCTAATCCTAGAGGTTCACATACTTTTGCCACTCACTAATTTGTAATATTGGATCATTTTCCTCAATCAATAAATGACCAAGTATAATATTTTTGTCTCATTTGTTGAACTGGGTTCTCTTTATCTACTTTTAGAACTTGTGTGAAAATCTGATGATGTTCTTGGTCATATTTATGCAGAAATATAAAAAATTCTAAAGGGTTCACAAACTTTCAAGCACCACTGTGTGCTGAAATGCCTCACCCATTTCTTCAGAAATCCGAAACACCACACTCTTTGCTGGTAGCTGCTGAAAAGGACAGGCAATGTTTGAGAAACCCTGACCAAAGTCTTGTATTAATAATATGAGCTTTGCAACTGCCAACCAGAATGTCAAGATGTCAACCAGAATGAGTCACTGCCAAACTGCATCAACCTTGGACAGGTCCATTGTCTTGGACAAGTCCTGTCTTAGGAATATGGGAGGAAACTGCAGTACCCGGAGTAAATCCACACAGACACGGGGAAGACATGCAAACTCCACACAGGTGGAGTCCAAGGTCGGGGTTGAACCAGGGATCTCTGGAGCTGTGAGGCGACCATGCTGCCCTATGAGGGAAGCAAATGGTACTGTGTTCATGTATAGGTTCAGTTACAATATCATATTCCCTTAATAAGGGAGAGTGTTGGCTAAATGTACAGTATTTTATAATATACACGTATACTTTAACAGGATTAATACATAATTTGGCTGCATGGTATCTGCACATCTCTATACAGAAATCATAAAGTAAAGGTTAATGTTATATTTTTTGAAAATTTTAACCCTTCCTTTTCCTGGTCAGTGTTGGGGGTATTCCTATCATTTACAAGCTATTTATGTAGACTAGTTATGTCTATGTGTTTCATATTCAGAAGGAGAAAACACAAATATTCTCAGGCTCTCTGTCTCTCTCTGTCTCTCTGTCTCTCTGTCTCTCTCTCTCTCCCTCAATTCAATTCATTTCTCAAGTCAATGAGCTTTATTGGCATGACTGTCACAGTGGGTACAATATTGCCAAAGCACTGAAGAGACATTTTTTATACATATGACAATTAATAAATGTGAAGATGTGTGTGTGTGTGTGTGTGTGTGTGTGTGTGTGTGTGTGTGTGTGTGTGTGTGTGTGTGTGTGTGTGTGAGCTTACAAGCTTATCTAAGAATATATTAATGAATATAAATGCGTATGGGCACCTTTCCTGTGATTCACTGGTTATTTTTGTTAAATATTAAATTAAATTGACTTTTTAGTGATTACATTTTGCAGAACATTTGACAAAATCACTCACAGCTGAAGTTGTATTAGAACCCTGTAGAAAGCTATGCTACTGGTATGTTTGTCTGCTAAAAATCTGTTCAACAATATGGTAATAGTTCAAACGATGAAATAATAGTAGAAAATACTCAAATACAAATGATGCAAATATTATCTCATAAAGCGAAAACATTGCTGAAAATGTGTGACATTTAATTATTTTAAGACAACCTACTTACAGTATCAGGGTCCTTACCGATCAATAATGTATTCTATATGGGATTAGCAGCAATAATATGTAAATCCAGAGATTGAAAATAAACGTCTTTAATGACTTTTATTTTAATACACGCTGTGTACGCAAACCCTCTCGTCCTTCTCCTTCTGCTTTTCTCTCACCCCTCCTCCAAACCGCGAGGTAAACAACTGAAAGGAACAGTTGATCTGGATCTAGCTGGAGATCTGCAAATCTGCTCTTCATAGCCTCAGTGGTGGAGTGTGTGCTTTGTGAACGCTGCCATGACGGAGTCTGTGGCTAAAAGGTTGGTATTTTACCCTTCTTCTCTCCTCTGCATTGCAGTAAATTTGCATCGATGAAGGGAACTTATCGGGGGAATGTGTAACACGTCTCGGTGTCCTGCACAACGACTGCGCTTCCATTATTCCCTACCGATGAGCATTTTCTTAATTCAGAAATATATTCGAGAGCGATGTACAGTCAGTTAGCCTGGTTTCAATAATTGGTCCTATTATGAACAGCAATGTAAGTTTAAATGGTATTTTTTTTAGAAAGAAGAAAAGAAGAAAATGTATGTTTTCCTGTGCTTACGTATTATAATTTTTTGATGAAGGAATGTGGTTGCGATATATTATAGGTCATGTTTCATAGATATGGCTCCATTAAGCCAGTATAGTACGGTACAGTACATTATGTTTCTTGTGTGCTAATGTAAGTCCCGCCCCCAATTCTGAACTCTGTTGAACCAACACACACACACACACACACACACACACACACACCCTGCGTTGTTAAACCTGTATGCAATGTTTAGTTTGGAACCATAACCTACTAGGGTAAGGTTAGTTGTCGAAGGGTTGGCTGACTATGCCAAGACAGTTATTAGTGTGTGTTGTGTTGTTTTGTGTGCTGAGTAAAGTTTGAGTACAGCATGTTCCTAAACAAAAGCGGATGCTTGTCATTCACGTGACACACAAGAGAAGGGGTTTCCATTTTAACTCACTCTGCTGAGTTAAAAAAAAAATTACAACTGTTCTTATACTAAAATATGGCTCTTGGGAAATGTGTTATAGGACAAATTCAGTTCGTTCTAATGAAACAGCTGTACTGCTCATGTCATTGATGATGTTATAAATGGGTTTACATTTACAGCATTTAGCAGATGCCCTTATTCAGAGCGACTTACAATTGATACAATCTTACAATCCAAGCAACTGTGGGTTAAAGGCTTTGCTCAAGGACCCAACAGTGGCAATTTGGCAGAGGTGGGATTTGAACCCTGGACCTTCTGGTCCACAGTCCAGTATCTACCACAACCCCCCCTAGTCATTCATGCAATTATCTGATCATGAATGACCAATCTATCAATCAGTGTGGCAGAAGTGCATTGCATAAAATCATGCAAATATGGGCCAGCAGCTTTACGTAATGTTCACATCAACCATCAGGATGGAGGCAATGTGATCTCAGTGATTTTTATGGTGGCATGATTGTTGGAGTCAGGTGGGTTGGTTGGAGTATTTCTATTGTGTATTTTCATGCACAAGAATCTCTAGAGTTTATACATCTTACAATCCAAGCAACTGTGGGTTAAAGGCTTTGCTCAAGGACCCAAGAGTGGCACCTTGGCAGATTTGAACCCTGGACCTTCTGATCCATAGTCCAGTACCTTAACCGCTAGGCTACCACAGTCCCACCTATAGAGTTTCTATAGAGGTTTAAAAGAAAAGCCCTTTCATTACAAATCTTGCAATATTGTGTGTGTGTGCCCTGCGATGGACTTATCTAGGGTTGGTTCCCGTCTTGTGCCCTGTGCTGCCAGTTAGGCCCTGACCAGAAGTCAAAAATCATGAATTATGTTTTATAATAATGAAAGCTGCCTCAATATGGTAGTTGGAAAGTAGAAAGCTGAAAATAGGATTACGTTTGAGAGTATTAATGTATAAATAAAGTAAAGAGACAGGGTACAAAGATACAGGCAGGTATGAGTCCATCCTCAGAGATGTGTTCAGGATAATGTCTCGCGTTTGTTCTCCTTAAAGATTTTAATGTGTTCTATCAGGATAGTCCGTTTTACTACTCAACTTCTGATAGTGAGGACACAGTAATTCATTGTTAAATAATATTTTGAGTTGATTACAGCTGCTAGAAATGAACACATGTAACCGGATCTGTGTAATGTCTGCTTTGTGCATAAAGCGTTCCAGATATTTGGTCAAAAGTTTGTTGACATAGTTAAGGAGAAACGCAGTGGAGCATGATCATTCTTGTCAGTGGGACAAAAAGTGCTACCGTTCTGATTTGCGCAATGTGAACGGAAAAACACGTCATTGTTCGCGTCAAACCAACGAGACTGGTTCCACTGAAAGCTCCTGCTAGGATTAAAGGCACATTATTACAGGCACACACATGAAACTGAGATTTATCCCTTCTGCTCAGCTAGACAAAATAATGCTGGTTTGTAAAAACTTGCCAATCATAATTATAACTCCAGGCGCACACTGATCACTTTGCTTAGATAGTGTTTTCTAAATACCTCTCCATTTGCTGTTGTAGCAAGTACAAGGCTCATCCACATAAAATCTTTTTTCTTTTTCCCAAAGTCCATGACACATGACATGTTGTAGTTTTAATTGGGATATTAAATTATTTAAAAATATTTTATTAAAGATGTTATATAACATTCTTGTTTTAAATAGTTTATTCGCAGTGTGCCAGCCAACTGATATGTTTGGAATTATAAGAATGTGCATTTGTGTCATATTCTTTTAATCATTCTAAACTCTGTGGTAGCCTAGTGGGTAAGGTACTGGACTATGGACCAAAAGGTCCAGGGTTCAAATCCCACCTCTGCCAAGCTGCCACTGTTGGGTCCTTGAGCAAAGCCCTTAACCCACAATTGCTTGGATTGTAAGATTGTATCAATTGTAAGTTGCTTTGGATAAGGGCTAAATGCTGTAAATATCACTGGTTCATTGATCCCAGTTAACAAGTACAAGTTAACATTTTAGTTAAAATTAGACA
Source organism: Ancistrus triradiatus (assembly GCA_025084515.1). NCBI lineage: Eukaryota > Metazoa > Chordata > Actinopteri > Siluriformes > Loricariidae > Ancistrus > Ancistrus triradiatus. The sequence continues at coordinate 30,132 of JAJAGP010003111.1, forward strand.
TTACAACCAAATCAGTTCAGTGACTCTTTTTTCCCCCCATTTGTAACTATTTAATACAAGTAGGCTAAAGTCTTTTGCCTACTGAAGTCACTAAAACTAAATACACCAAATAGCCTAAAGCATGTGGGCACTGACAAATGGCATCCAAAAAACTGGATATTAGTATGGAGCTTGTATTTTTTTTGCTTCCACAACAGCCTTACTGTACTGAGAAGGCTTTCCATGATATTTTGGAACCTGACTGCTTTGATGGTGGAATAAGCCCAGACACATTGTTGGCTTTCTGCTTCGTCTTAGAGGTGTTTAAATGAGTTAAGTACAGACTAGTCTAGCCATGTTCTCCATAAGAGTTGGCAGAACATTTCGTTATGTACTTTGTTTTAGAAGGACTAGGTGGAAGGTTGATTAACTGACTTGTTTGTGGTGGAATCCTATGTCATACTGAGAGTCAATTAAGTGTTCGGCACAATACATTCTACTGATTGTCTGTGGAGATTTCGTGTGTGTATGTTTCATATTATGAACCAGTTAGTGAGCATGGTGGAAATAACAGATCACTAATTAGTAAGGGTGTCCACAAAGTTTTGGAGACATATTGTGTCATGACTTTTAATGAAAATGCTTTCATGTATTCAATCTTCTAACCTCAAATGTGTGTATATATAGAATTCAAGTAAATTAAGCTCAATTTGAACAGTTAATAGTTATTCTGTTCAACACTTAACTCCTCATTCAAGGAAACCAGACTCTTAACTGGAATTAATTTGGCAGTTCATGAAAAAGTGATTCAAGTTTTCCTGTGAGGTAAAACTTTAACTGTGTTCTCTACCTCACTCTTCCATAGCAGTATGCTTTTGTTTAGTCTTATACACCTTGGGCATGAGTTGAACTACATGACATATGGACGGGTGTATCTCTATCAACAGCTTTCTAAACCCACTGAATTACCCAATGATATAGAAAATGTCACTATAAGCCTTGTATGTAGTTTGTTTATTGTTACTGCCTCTGAAATATTGCTGCAACAAATCGATCAAACCAAAGATATATTTATTGTTTCAAGATATTTCTGTATTGAGTAAAGTCAGATGTTCCTCATGCTTGGTGTGTTAATTCTGGTTCTTCATGTGATCCAATTGCAAAACAGTGTGGTTTATTAACTGTTTTAAGTATGTAGATTTAGAAATGGCATGGATTAGTAACAAAAAACCCAAGAGATTTGCATGTACTGTGACTTTAATGTGAGACAGTATTGGCTTACATGTTGCATTAATTAATTCACCGAGAACTCTCTCCACACGTGTAATGAGATGATGTTCGGGTTGTTTGATGATTCATTTCTGTACAGCATGTTCTACATCCCATTCAGTAATCTGTGACATTGGCAGGCAGGTTTGGGTTCTGTAACAACAAGTATTTGAACACGGTTTGGCAAACTACACTGATTAACTTGGTCATGATTGCCTTTAGCAAAATATTTTTAGTTTGTTTTGTATTTTGTACCTTATTAGTATGGTGTTTATTTGGTATGGTGTTTGTGTTATTTGTTTTACCTAATTTGATGAGTGTTTTGTGTTTGTGTCAGTGTTGGAATGCTAGCAATGAGCTAATATATTTCTTTTTTATGTCATGGCTGTTATTAAAGTCATTATGTTATTAAAGTCCTGATGCTCAAAAATCCCACAAGGAGTTCTGTTATTTTCTTGTATTCTGAAGCGTCTGGGGCAATTCTTGTCCACAGTGCTTGTTTCATTGCATCATCGTCTCATTTTCAAGAATAACATATTCCTGCTGTTCCCATGCAGTTGCTTAAGACTGCTCAGGAAGCCAAGTTTCCCCTTCATACTTATTAAATTGTGACAATGAAATATCACAATCAATTAAATCATTAATTATTCATGAATTATTATACACAGGTTTCACTGGAAGTGAATGGGGTGGGGAGGTGTGTTTTTCACAGGAAAAAACATTGCCATTTATTGGACAGTGCAATTTATTTTTTTGTCCTGCCCTGAAGCACAGCTTCTCTCTTGGTGATTGGTCGAACTCTCAAAGTGAATCAGGAACATGATCAACTTCACTAACTAATTAATCAGCGCCAGTAAGGCTTACAATATGTACAACTTGCAAAGAAAAAATAACGCAGTGTTTTTTATGTAAAAATACTTTGTATTAGGCAACACAACTAGTTACAGCTCCACTGCATAGACAGAAAATTGTAGACACTCCTTGTGCACTGCTGTTTCACCAGTGCTCACTTGTAACACATTCATAATATGAAGCGTACATTTTGCCATAGCTTTCTGCTTCCATCAAATCAGTTCATGAACTTTCTGCCCTGCTGTCCTTGAACAAGGTCCATAGAGAAATGGTTTGCCAACTTTAATTGAGAATTTGGCTGGCTTGCACAGAGCCTTAACCTCAACTCCATCAGACATCTTGAAAATGCACTGGAATGCCAAAAGTGAGCCAGACCTATTGTCTAACATCAGAAGCTGACCTCACAGTCGTGTTTAAAAAAAAACCCTCTTAGAAGAATACTAAATGTTTTGAGTGTCCACAAACTTTTGTCTGTATAGTGTAAGAATCCCTATGCTAAGACTAACCAGGAAAATGAATGTTTCGTAAACATATGTGCTTCCCTTATTATATTTATAGTGCTACTTATTTCCCTTCTTGTTGCTCACCCAAAATGACAAATTAGATGTACAGTGGAACCTCGGAATTTGAGCTTCATTGGTTTCAAATGCTGTTCGAACTGTTCTGAATTTGGAGGCCAAAAAACATTCAAACAAACTGTTTCATGTTCGAATTGTTCGAGTGAAGAGGCGTTCAAATTCAGAGGTTCCTCTGTATTTATTTAGTCTTTTAAACGTACATGTCATACATTCCATTTTGTTGGTCTTACTAGCTTACATCATTTGGACAGACATATGGAACCATTGGACAGACACATTGCTTTGCAAATTCATTATTTTTGGAACTTTTTAATTAAGACAGAAAGCTGTTCTCTTTGGTAGCCATCTATGAACTCGTTGTCCGTAATGACCTGTGCCCAGAGTTTGTGGTTTACTGAGCCTTGCCATATCTGCAGCGTCATCTGTACTGTGGTGTGTAAAGCACATGCTGTGCAGGCTTTGAGAATGTGCTTGGCTGTTCAGTACTTCCCTCTGGCACTGGGCCTTGAGCTGGCTCATCCTCAGGTCTAGTGATTCAGCGTCACGTTGCTTCTTTTTAATGAGTGTTTTTGTACTCCATTGTAATTTGGTTTGGAATGTCCTTGCTGTACAGACTACAGGCATGTGGGTATGCTTATTAGGCATCAAGTTAATGGCATAGGTCTCTTTGCAGACTTGTTCTATTACAAGTAACTGCCAATTTGAGGTAATGATAATGGTAACTTCCAGTGGCCGATGGGAGTTAATGATACATGGTGTCAATTGTTCCCAGCAAACTCGGTTTACATTATATGTAAAGAGATTCATAGAGATGGCCGAGTTCATAAAAACATCGCAAACAGCAATATTATCCCAGTCGTTTTCATGTTGGTTTTAAGGACTAATTTGCACCTGAACACAGCAATCACAAAAGTTTCTCCACCACCATGGTTGGTTCTCATCACCACCATGTTATAGGTTTACAAAAAGTAGCAGTATTAATAGTAATGATAACAATATAAAAATATGGATTGGATTGGCTAGACCATAAGTCATTAGTAACGGATGTTGTTCATCTTGGATGAATTGTGTGCACTTGATAAGTTGTATCAGGATTAAATATTTATAGAAGTAACGTAAATCACTATTTGATTGGGTCTCATATCCATAGCCAGGTAAAATATAAAGGTATCGGAGATCTTTCAAATGCCTTTGTTATTATTGTTTGATTCAGCAGTGTCTGGCTCCAGTGTTGTTGCCCCTATGTGCTGTCCTTCAGCATGTCCTACCTGGCTCTCAGCATACTGTTTTTGGTGCTTCCTTTTGAGTTGTTGGAACAGGTTCGTTGAGTTTCCACCAGAATTGTTAACCTTGTCTTTGCATATATTGCAAACAGTTGTTGTTTACACACAGTATGTTGTGTAACATCCAAACCAGCTCCTACATAACCGACAATGAGATTTTTATGTGAGCAAACATGTAATAAGGACTCGCCCGCTCTGGACTGGTATTTGTTTAGTATTGTGTCTGTGAGGGTATATGCATGCTGGACTAACAAATAGAGTATCTGGGTGTTAAATCACTTTTGGATACCATGTCAGTATTTATCAGTGCTGTAATTCTTACAGTCTTACTGTTAAGGCAGATCATATAGATATTTTAGTTGTTGCTGATCTAAAATTTTTATATCACCCATCTCTGGATGGGTTTTTGTATGCTTTATTTCTTTCTTGAGAATGTAGAGAATGCTATGTAGAACAAAGTGTTTACCAGAGCGACTCACAAGTGATCTTACAATCCAAGCAACTGTGGGTTGAGGGCCTTGCTCAAGGACCCAACAGTGGCAGCTTGGCAGAGGTGGGATTTGAACCCTGGACCTTTTGGTCCATAGTCCAGTACCTTAACTGCTAGGCTACCACAGTCCCGAACATGCTGAACATAAAACGTCCTGTAAGGCACATTTGTATTACATTTGATGTATGTGATGTAAGACAAGACCTTTTATTTCATACTAATGAAAGAATTTCTTGCTAAGACTGAAAACCTTTTCATATACATATGGATTTGTAGAGCATTAGGTATGTTTATGATTAAGCTGGAGTTTCATGGTGAGATCGATTAAAGGATGGACTGGAGAGGGGCCTTTGATGTCTACACAGAGTGGGGGAAGGGACACAGTTAGAGGGGGTTGTTTTCCTCAGTAAGGCTTGATCCCAGCTTCTGATCGCTGTGGAAATCATTGGTTATACAGGCAACTCCAGAGTAATTGACACCCATGGTAAATTAGTCAGAATAATAATAATAATAATAATAAATGCTCTTTTGAACATGTAACTGAAGCATTTTCCTGTTCTTCCTATCACATGCAGTGCTCTGTATTAGGAGTGGGTAATATGACGGTTTTAGATCGTAAGAGATTAAAATGTCTTCTCAGTCTGCCTAAATAGAGATGTTGCTAAAACGGTCGTACCGAAAACACTCATTTCCCAACAGGATGCTGCACTATTTTCTAGTTCAGCTCATATTAACCCTCACAGACATATGAATACAGCTTGTGTGGGTGTGTCCCAGCACACTACTGTCCTTGTTTGTTTGACAACATGAAGAAGGTTCTGACTAAGTAAAGTTAATGATCAATTATATGGAACTGGTTTGGATTTTACACAACATTTTGCACTGTGTCCGTTGTGGAAAATATGTAAATGGATGGAAAGAATGAACCTGATGGAAAGGATTAACCTGTTACAGTCACATTAAAAACAAGTACCTCAAGGAAATGCTTCTGGGGTTAGACATGGGTGCAACAGTAGTGATAGTAACTCCATATGACATGACTATTTACCTGGCCAAGGGTATGAGACCCATCAATATGGTCTAAAACCAGTGTATTAAGAGTCTTCTATAAATAGCTGATTCTTTTTACTTTGTTGTTGTGTAACACAATTGACTAGAACTTTGTGTTGGTATTAATTTTGAAACTGATGACATTTTGTTGGTCCACTGTAATGAACTTTGTTTATAAATGTTCATGTAAATCGTTTGTGTATCATTGAAATACTGTGTATCATGATCCAGCCTAAAGATCGTGAAATGGTCTATTTGATCATCTACCCCCTCTCTGTATTCTCATTAATCATTGTGGAAGGGGATTGTGCTGTTATGTTGGAGGTTACACAGAAAATATTGCATTAGTACCAACAAAATGCTACTAATTTCTGTGACTTTTTGCCTATTTGTTGCCTACATAATGAAAATTAGATGTGCCAGTCAAGTATTTGTTTGTTTTCCAGTATACGTTACAAGAGATTACGTTTTTTTTCAGCTTACCTAATTTTCCTACACTCAAAACCTCAGACCTGTTCATTGCTCTGTAGTCTTACTACAACTTTCTTTTGGTATCCGCAGGCCGAGCTCAGAATCGAGGAAGGTGCGCTTGCGTGATGCGGCACGCTGTAGGCGGAGTCAGGAGACGGAGGTGTTTTACGAACTTGCGCAAACGTTGCCCCTCCCACGTCGTGTCACCTCCCATCTTGACAAAGCTGGAATTATGAGGGTGACCCTCAGCTACTTGCGGATGCGTCACGTTCTCCACTCCTGTAAGTTCCTGTGGTTTCCTCATAGTACACATTGCTAGTGTTCAGCTTGAGGAACAATTGCAAGATGTTAAGTGTAGAAGGACTGCTCAGTATAGAGTTTATTCATCACTATCAGATGAGATATGAGAACCTGCAGTGACTCTGTTTGCTGGACTAAATAATGCCAATACTCATTCTCGACTTTGTTGTGTTTATTCATTTATTATATGTGCTGTTGTCTTATTCTGCAGTTTTTATTGTCTCTTTTATTGTACTCTGTATAGTATTGCGATCTCTTTAATTTATTATAGCCTGTAGATCATTTTTGTTTTATTTATTTATTATATTTTCTTTAAATATGTTAATTTTTATATTTCGCTTTTGTGTATTGAACTACAGCTATGCTCTGTTTAACATCCGCATTACGTCCTGTGAAACAGGATGTTGAACGAAATGGTCACTGACCGGATGTTACCATAGTCACAGTCTTTTTAGGCTACTCCACAGTGATGCCTTCTGTAGTTTTGATACTTTACACCTAGTGCTTTATTTTAAACTATAATATTAAACCACAGTATGAAAACATTTAGTACAGTACTGTACAACTGTAATCTTTGTATCTTTTATAATACACTAATGTACATGAATAAGTAATTAACACAGAAACACAGAAATATGTAATAATTATGAAGTGGAATGTGGTATTTAAGTTCAGTACAGTACTGTATGCTGTAACATCATATGTTGGGCAGTGCCATGGAGTGTCTTTGCTGTAGGACAGCTATGTCCAGAGTTAAAAGACAGATTTTTATTTCATATTATAATTTATTCTAAGTTTTAAGACCTCAGCCTAAGCGAACAGACATTGATCGGATGGGCATTAAATTGCACTTACCAATATTACTACAATGTATTAATTAGGTAACTTAGTTTAATTCTTTCATATATCATCTAGGCTACCCAAGGAGGCCAGGTCCCTCTTTGAGTCTTGGTTCTCCCAAGGTTTCATCCATATAATGTTGAGGGAATTCTAGACTTGCTCAGCTTGGCTGTTGGCCTAGATATTTGTAAAGCTGCTTTGAGACAATGCTCTATTCTAAAAAGCGCTATATAAATAAATTTGACTTGACTATCACATTCTTGGCAGTGCTGTATTGTTGTAGCCTACAATTAGCTTTCTCAGAGGTTCCAGGTACATTTTCTGCGGGTGCTTTGATGCTTTGTGGCAGAGGGAAACATTGTTTTAGTGAAATGATTGCAGGTTAGTCACATCAGGTTTAATCGGTTAGGTTGATGTTGTACAAAGCTATCCTTTTCCAGTTTGAACCTGGCAGAACTTTCTTATCTTAGTCTTGTTACTGATGCTTGGTCTTTCTCGTGGATCATGTTCTGCAGCACAGACCAAGGTGAACGACAAGGAGGAAACCACCGATGCTTTCTATCAGCAAGCACTGGCTGGCTTCATCCTGGTACTGAGTGAAGACGGGGACATGGTCTTTCTCTCTGACAATGTCAGCAAGTACATCGGTATCACACAGGTTGGTGCTTTGGTTACATTGGAGTCTCACCTCCGTCCCCTCTCCCATGAAATTGGATCTGTTTGTACTCCACTCTGTCTAAATACTCTTAGTACAAACTGAGGCAGGACAAGACTTGGGTTGCACCCAAGTTGTACACATTGTACCTTTTGCATTGGGTTTGGAATACTTACCTGAGTGTTTTGGATGGAATTAACTGACTATCAGAATGCAGTCTAACAGACAGCAATTTATTACTGTGGATCTGACACTCGTGTATTGGACATGAAACCCTCCAGCATGGCACACATGGACCCCAGAACATATCGTTGAAGATGGTTTCAAAGAGAGATTGAATTGCAGGAATTACGCTTTATATATAAAAATCCAGAATGATTGGCAGTATCTCCCAGCTCTGCAACACTGACCGCTACCTTTGAATTCCGGGATAGGTTTTTGACCCGGAACAGGGGCAAAATTTGGGGGGGAAAGTCAGCCACTGTTTGCATCTAACATCGCTGAATGTCAGTTGACACCATGTCAATGTCACTAATCTTATAGCAAATTTACCCTAGATTTCATTAAAAATACATTTGGCTTTAACGTGAATGTCTGCTTGAGCTACACATCAGTTAACAATTGTGTCAATTTCAGTTAATCAGTCATAACCATCCCTAAATAACTGTATCTGTGAGAGTATGGAGGACACAATAATTTTGTCCTTGGTTCCAGTTATCATTTCAGCTTGTTTCTGATTCTTGTCTAGATGGAGATGCTTGGCCATAGTGTGTATGATTTTGTGCACCCTTGTGATCAGGAGGAATTGCGAGACCTGCTTACCACCAAACCAGGTAAAATTTATCTGCGTTCTGTGCTCAAGTAGCTTGATATAGGCTGTGTAAACTTAAACAGCTTATCACCCAAACTCCTATCGTTGTTTGTTCAGTTGAACAGGTTAAGGATAGGGCGAGCCTTAACTGTGACTGTTGTGTGAAGTCCTGTGCTCTCTGGCACTTGGGTGTGAAATATAGGCTGATAGAAGAAGGTGGTCTCTGTAGCTATCTTAGGCTTTGTAAACTGAGAACAAACAATTATAACCATCCACCCAAGGACAGGGCAGTATCTACTTGCCTTTCAGTCAAGTTGCCTGGTAGATCATAAGCATTGAGGTGTTCTTTCATAGACAGTGTGTACATTTGTTCAAATGGGATGGGGTGTATTTTGTGAAATTTTGTTTTGATTTTAGACGTGTTTACATTTGCTTCCGCAAAAAATCACGCATGTGTTATTTCTGTATAGGGCTCTTTAAGAAGACGGAGAGTTTTACAGAGTGTAGCTTTTTCTTGCGTCTCAAAAGCACACTCAACAACCGTGGAAAAACGGTCAACATCAAGTCTGCCTCCTGGAAGGTAATCCCACATCATGTTAGCCTCATTTCATTACTAGTTTGAGGTAGCGTGACTGTTTGAGGGCAGTCATTGTCTTGATGGCAACTGCTGTCTCCATTTAAGGCAGAGGTCCCCAAAGGGGGCGGTTGCACACCCCCTAGGGCACAGCAAGGCAAATGGAAGAGGCGTGTTTGAGCACTGCTTACATAAGATGGGCAAGTTTGTGAGAGGGCTCCCAGCTAAATGTAAGCCAGTCATGGAAAATGGGTGGGATTGAAGGTGTGATTTTACTGAGCAAATGTACAGGTTTTAGTTTGTTTCTGTTAGGGACCTGGTTGCGTCTTAAAGCCATTAAAAAGTGTTGAAAGCAATCAGTACTGTTTTATAGATAAAATTTAAGATGCATAAAAATTCCACTCTAAAGCTGATTTGTCACTTTATTTTGTTTGGTAAGAATTCAATAATTCAAAAAGGGGGGACACTAAAGGGAGATTGGGAGCCACTGATTTAAGGGATCCGTTATGTGATATGTGAACCAATAAAGCTTTACATCAAAATCCCATTTGTTTTGAAGGTCCTGTTTCACATAATGTTGTTTCTAGTTTTCTTTGCTCCAAATATACTAAATCCACCTCAGGAAAGGTCTAATAATTAGCAGATTCAGTGTATCTGTGGAAGGAGAAGCACTAAAGTGGAGTCGCTACCAAAGTCTGGAATAAAATAAACCTCACTCAAAGGAGAAGCATCGTTAATGTATATATGTTAAAGATTAAGATCTTTTCCTTACAACTTCTTTATCCAGGTGGTTCACTGCACAGGCCACATGCAGACGTTGAACACAGAAGCAGAGAGCCCTTCCCCTGCAGGGAGCTATATGACTCTTCTGTGTGAGCCCATCCCCCACCCAAGCTACGTGGAATTCCCTCTGGACAGCAGCACTTTCTTAACACGGCACAACATGGATCTGCGCTTTACCCAGTGCGACGGCCGGTAAGCACACAGCCTCGTGATGTGGATGTTTTTTTTTTATTCTGAACAGAACATTCATGAACACCAAAAGAACACACCCCCCACACATAATCCTGGAGGTCAACAGAGTTTGAAGCACTGTGTGAGAACATCAACACTGCACATGCTTGGACCTAAGAATAACCACACTGTGCCTACGTGCAGAAACTTTGTTTTTCCACTAGAACATGCTGCCTCATGTAATAAGTGGAGTAGATAAATGTTTACAAATTCTGAAACTATTGTTTTATCTAAATGACTGAACTATGTGCTGTGGGCAGAGCCGCTTTCAACTTTTAACAAAGCAGAGAAAACATGTTTCAACCAAATGTTCTTGTTTTCTCTGAACGAATAATGTATGGTACAATAGCCGCATGACCTAGAGTTACAGTTTTTTGGTATATCACACAAAACTGAAATAAATAAACTATTTAGGGATAAATATCTTAGCACAAACATTTGAGAACATCCAGTACAGGCCACAGCACACAGATAGACTGAAAATGAATGTTTTTTAATTTAAGAATTAACTACAGTTATGCGCCATTTAACAACCGCGTTAAGTTCTGTGAAACGGGTCATTGACCGAAATGTACATTACCATAGTCTCTTTAGGCTACTGTAATTTAAATATAAACAGTATTTTCACAAGAAAACTGCATGCAAACAATACTTACAGCGGGCGAAAAAAATAGTTAGTCAGCCACTAATTGTGCAAGTTCTCCTACTTGAGAAAAAAATCCAGGAAATCACATTGTAGGATTTTTAATTTAATTGTAAATCATTGTGGAAAATAAGTAATTTTTCACCCACAAACAAGCAAGATTTCTGGCCCATGGCCAAGACCAAAGAGCTGTCGAAGGACACCAGGAAGAAAATTGTAGACCTGCTTCAGGCTGGGAAGAGTGAATCTACAATAGGCAAGCAGGTTGGTGTGAATAAATCAACTGTGGGACTTTTAAGAAAATGGAAGACATACAAGACCACTGATAATCTCCCTCGATCTGGGGCTCCACGCAGATCTCCATCCCGTGGTCACAATGATCATATAACGGTGAGCAAAAATCCCAGAACTACACTGAGGGACTGATAATGACCTGCAAGCTGGACCAAGTACCAAAGGCTACCATCAGTAACACACTACGCCAAGAGGGACTCAGATCCTGCAGTGCCAGGCATGTCCCTCGCTTAAGCAGTACATGTCCAGCCCGTCTGAAGTTGCCAGAGACCATATGTGTGATCCAGAATAGGATTGGGAGAATATATCATGTGGTCAGATGAATCCAAAATAGAACTTTTTGGTAAAAACTCAACTCGTCATGTTTGGAGGAAGAAGAATGCTGAGTTGCATCCTAAGAACACCATACCTACTGTGAAGCATGGGGGTGGAAACCTCATGCTTTGGGGCTGTTTTTCTGCAAAGAGGACAGGACGACTGATCCATGTTAAGGGAAGAATGAACGTGGAAATATATTGTGAGATTTTAAGCCAAAACTTCCTTCCATCAGTGAGAGCATAGGAGATGGAACGTGGCTGGGTCTTCCAGCATGACAATGATCCCAAACACACCGGCTCTGTAAAAAGGATTTCAAGGTCCTGGAGTGGCTTAGCCAGTCTCCAGACCTCAACCCCATAGAAAATTTGTGAAGGGAGTTGAAAGTCCGTGTTGCCCCAAAACATCACTGCTCTAGAGGAGATCTGCATGGAGGAATGGGCCAAAATACCAGCTACAGTGTGTGCCAACCTGGTGCAGACTTCTGCACAATCAACAGCTGACTAAATACTTTTTTGCCCCACTGTAAATGCGTCAGAGATACCGCTGAAAGGTGGAGGACTAAACTTATACACGTGCTCAACATTTATGGAAATTCACAATAATTATAGAAAATGTAGTAATGTACTGTTACTGCCCTGTTTAGAAGAAATCTGTAACACTTACGAGGATAGTTTGATAGATCTTTCATTTTTGTTTGACTGAAGCCAAATGCACTGATAGACAGTATCACGAACAACACGGAAGATCAGCCAGGTGACTCTGACTATTAGAGAGAATATACAGGTAAGGGGGAACAAAGGAGTACTACTTACAACAGAACAGGCACATACATTCATAAACAACATTTACAACTTGTTACAAATAAGTAGCAGAATGTCATACACACAAACATGAGTAACTTGCACAAAAAAGTCTCTAAACACATCAACTCAGGTCTGCACCACTAATGAGCGAGCATAAAGAAACCATAGCAAGAAACATGCCCTAGACATTGAGAGAAAGAAACCTTGATGTAGCCCAGATATCATTTACGAAAAAGATGAAACGCTAGTCAGTTGAACCTGGAAAAACCAAAGTATCACTTCTGTTTGAAGCAGCACTTATGGACATTTAAAGACCAGTGTATGTAATACTGTCAGTGACAGAATAGAGTACTGATGAGGAGCAGCAGTGTCAGCTCAGTATCATCGTAGCACAGCTGTGAGGGCTGGATCAGGCACTGACAGGAATGGCTCAGAAAGAAACACAGTATCTTTTTAGAAATGTAAGGTCATACAGTACATAGTGAAGAAGATCAGATCTCATATAACAGCCATGACCGAGACAAAGCAGGGTGATATCTTTATGTAGAGTAACTGTTATAAAGTCTGCTTTATGATTTGGAAATGAGGTCAAGAGCCATGAAGCCAGCTTATCTGCTAGTGCTAAGCTCTAAGCACAAGAAGGTTTTACAGAGATGTTGAGCAACACCTTATAAAGCAGCGACTCATCAGCCTTTCTATAAATAAGCACAGAACACGTTTGACATCTGTAGCAGACACAGAATTCTCAGATCGCCTTCAACGTGCTTCTAAACATTACGGAGTATCTTGCTTGTCTCTGGAGCATAGCTTTTTCCTTCTCTCTATAAAGCAATAGTTCATTAGGAAGTGTGTCCACAGGGTGACGGAGCTGGTTGGATATAAGCCTGGCGATTTGATTGGCCGATCAGCCTATGACTTTATCCATGCCCTGGATTTTGATTACCTGACAAGAAGCTTGCACATCTGTGAGTACTAATCTTGTTTGGATGAAAAACATTGAAACCTGTAACAGTTTTTGTATAGAAAAAGCAATAATAGTTCTATCTGAGACTCAGTAAAGTTTACGAATACATTTTTTTCATTCATTACTTATTCACGTGGGATTGTATGTATTTGTAAGCATTTTGAAGATGCCCAGATGGCCACATGTTCTAATACATTATCCCACCACGGCAGAGACCTGGGTTTGAGCCTCGGCTCTGACTGAGGGAACGGAGGTCGGTCAAGGGAACATTCCCCGGGTGCTGAAACAGTGACCCCTGCGTGCCAAGTGATTGAATGCCATTCCCTACAAGGCATGTTTATGCCTGTGCCGTGCGTTCTCCGGGGACAGGCCGCAGTGACCCAGACCAGGAAAAATGCAGGGATTAAAATGTGAAAAAAGAAATAAGTATTTAGTCATTTATACTTGCGGTGATGGTTTTAAAATAGTGGAAGTACATAAGTTTGTTTATATATACACCGATCAGCTAACATTTAATGGTCTAATGGTCCTGACCATTAGACAACAGAGTAAACGGGACTAACAAAGCATGTAGAGAAACAGATGGACTACAATCTGTAATTCTAGAACTACACAATATGGTAAATGGAACTATAAAATAGACAGCGAGTGTAGAAACAAGGTGTACCTAATAAAGTGATCTATGAAAGACAAGACAATAAAATCGTAAAATGAATAGTTTTCTTCTGTGTTCTGGTTTCATCTAATCTGTTACAAAAAACTCTGAAAAAGCAGAATTCTGCAAACTTTACTGAGTGACTGATTTTTTTACTGAGTCCTACTGTTTTTTATAATGGAATTTGGATTGTATGGTAACACACTCCACCCTGTCACAGTGCTCTCCAAGGGTCAGGTGTGCACCAGCCACTATCGCTTTCTGGCAAAGAACGGAGGATTTGTCTGGACTGAGACCCAGGCCACCGTCCTCTACAACAGCAAGACGTCCCAGCCTGAAGCTGTGGTGTGCCTCAACTTCATCCTAAGGTACCCTTAACACCTTCCTCTCTACTTTCTTATCCTTCCACTCCGAGGTCTTGTCAGCAGCCATGCAGTATACTAGACCGATCCCTGATTCTCTTTCTCCTAGTGGGGTGGAGGAGGCAGACACAGTGTTCTCGTTAGAACAGACGCTGACCCAGGACAGTCAGAGTGAGGTCGAGATGGAGGATTCAGAGGATGAGCTGAGTAGCAGCAGCAGCAGTGCTGAACTTTTCAACAAATTGAAGGACGATCCAGAAAATCTTCTGCAGCTAGATCCAGCCCTGGGGGATGCCGTCATACCGCTGACAGGTGAAGAGTTAACATACGCATGTGACATGGGGGGGCACTCCTGCTCAGTGCCACATGCCCCACAGACCCAACACAAATAGCGCTGACACTTGGGAGCAATAACACAGATATAGACACAAAGGAATTCTAATTGTCCTTCAACCCAAGATGCAGACTGGGGTGAATTTAGCACTGCAAACCAGCACTGTACCACTGTTTGTGCTAATCCAGCACTGGTATTTAGGGTAAACAAACACTCTTCTCATACTTACACAGCTTGGTGTTATGTCTGTGCATCCTGTTCTGCAGATCATACAGAGTTGTCCTTCAACCCACCATCCAGCCCCAACTCGCTGCCTAAAAGTCCTAAGGAGCTGTGTAACCCCAAACTGCGCCAGCTCCTCTCTCCCATATTTGACAGCCCTTCTCCTTCTTCATCTTCTTTGGTGAGTAACTGCTTCTCATTGTCTGTTTTCGGGTTTTTACTCCGCAATGCAGTGTCTGATATTATCCATGTTGATCTCTCCCTCAGAGCTCAGACGAGGAGTTTTCCTTGGACACCGGAAATGTGGAGAAGTTCTTTGCCTTCGAGCCAGAGGAGAGCAAAGCTGAAAAAGTACTGGTTGAGGTAGTGTCAATGGGACAATCTCGTTCTCTTCTAGATATATTACTAAGGACAAAGACTTATGATCTGTTAATACTTTACAGGACATGGAGGAGATGGATCTGGACATGTTGGCACCATACATTTCCATGGATGATGACTTCCAGCTGACTTTCCTGCCCCAGTTTCCAGAGACAGATACAGATATGTGTACATCTGAAGAATCGACCAAGACTTCTAGGAAGAGGTACCATTTTTAGGATGATACATGCATGTATTTATAGCTGTCAGCGTTGGGTTTTTCTCCGCCCTTTACTCATGTGGAGGGACTGGTGCACCTTCACACACTTTTAACCTGCAATTTAAACAGACACTTGTAAAATTTCTCTCAAGGATTAAGATGAAGTGGCACATATAACTGGACCAAAATCTACTAGCACCACCAACAACTAGCAGACAAATCCAATTTTCTCACCAAATCCCATTTTTAGCCTGTTCACACCATTTTTAAATGTGACCAAAATCCTAAAATGGCGCACACGCTCAAAGCTTAAGCTTTTTCTATTCCTTTGACACTGCAGCCATGTCCTCCTGTGGCCACATTCAGCCATTTCTTTAGAAAGTTCCTGACACACAGAGCGGGTGTAATATGTGCCTTCTAGCTGTGTAACGTGAGTGAGTTGAGTGAGCGAGTGAGAAATATCTAAACCTTATCCCAAGAAACCTTCAGTTTCCATTTGAAGAACATATTAAAAATTTGTCTTATGATTTGGCTCATATGACGTCTGGTTGCGCCCTCTGGTGTTCAAAGAATGCAGTGACATTATCAGATGTCCGTAAAGAGAAGGCACATGAGAGCTCTGTGATGACATCGTGACATTTTTGCATCGTGGTGCATCATTACACCCCTAGTGCGTTGTAATTTTGTTTGCACCGAGACATCACCCCAACTATTTTTAATATCTGTTACTTCGCTATCCCGCCACTGAAAATCTCCCTTACTGCTGTCGTCCATTTTCCCTTTTGATCAGCTCGCATTTATGATGAATGTCGAGTTTAAAAGATATAAAAGCTGCATGAATTCTGATCCTTAGATTGAGCTGTGTATCAGATATGCAACGAAGTTCAGTACCACTTGGCAAACTGGCCCAAATCAGTGGCCTGATTTCTATGTAGTACTACACAGGCTGTAGAGATTTCTTTGTTCTTGAGGTTATTGTATTTTAAATGGAAAGAGAATCAATTAATATCCCAGGATACCTTTACACTGACACATGATTCCCTGTCCTGATTGTAAACAGACGGCTGGAGGAAGACGATGACCTTCCCTCTCAAACCACTCACTGGGAGAAGAGGCAGAAGACCTGTTCCATAGAGGAAGACTTTCTGCTCACACAGGCCTCTCTGGTAATTATCGAACTGCTTCCACATTAAGGGCATAATGATTGTATGGTTGTTTTAATGAAGATGGTACTGATGCTGATGGTAGATCTTTGATATGCGTGTCTTCAGGGGGAGACGGACCTGCGGCTTATTGATGGTACGGAAGAGTTTGAGCCTCCACCCTGGAAACGAAGTCACCTACTGACTGACCGAGACCCTGTGGTGGGAGGAACAGAGGCTCTGAAAGATGCAGCAGGTACACACTAGAGGGCGCTGTAAACACGTTAAACGTAAACGTATTCAGAATGTATTCGATCGTGTTCGATACGAGGTGCGGTCTTACACAGAAGTGCACGTTCGGTGAACTGACCGGTTTTGTTGATTTTCAGTATGAAAAGGAGTAAAACAAACTAATATATGTCGTTTTTCTGTCAATCAACCATTAACAACTAATTAGCATCCAACACCTTGCTAAAACATTAGGGTATAATGTGGAAAAGTGTGCCTTCATTTTTACCAGTACGTTTTTAAAGGAATATGTTGACATTTTCATTTAATAAGTGACCATTAAACGTCAAATTTATGCTTGTTCTCGGCAGACGTTGTGTTAACTTCTCAACCTACAAATCAGCGTAGAAATGTCCTGTATTTTTGGTTGTGTTCTAATAAAAACACAGAGAAATAATTAGATATGATCATTATATCGATGTTAAAATAATTTAATGGTGGCCTAATACCTTTGCACAGTGCTGTACATTAATGCGTATGATTACTAATCTCTTACGAGTAAATTGTGCGTTTCATGTCATGAATGTGATAATAATTCTTATTTACAGGCTGCAGGCTTAAAGTATTTCATACACTAAGCTCTGTGTCCTTTTGTTCCCAGCAGCTCTGATGAGAGACTCAGTTCTGTCACAACCACCTGATTTAATGGCTCAGTTTGCCGGGACTTTATCATCACTGACCTGAGGAGAGGAAATGCATCAGAAAGCAACAACCATGATGCTTGATTTGGCTTATTTTGTATTATGAATGCATAATAAGAGCAATAGTAGTCAAGATACAGTTCAGAATGCTCAGTGATCCACCACCTTGGAAACTAGAAGTTCTGTGACTTGCCAGCATCTTGCCTTCCTCTTACAACTGAGAAACTGCCTGTATGGAGTTTAATGAGTTTAATCTTTACAGTTGTATTACCATCCTCCATTCAGGTTTATTCAGTGGTCTGGAAATCATGTATTATGGGGAGACTACACACCAACGGGACTTTCCATCTGCATCCTTTCTAGGGCACATTGTACCACAGACTGAAAAACAGCTGGATTTTATGAAACCACTGTCCAAAAATGCAGAGCAGCACAGAGTTCAGTTGCAGAAGAGTTAAGGATGGTAAAATACTGTGCAGTCTTTGGTACCATGATCAGATAAATATGGGTGGGGTTGTTTTTTGTTGTTTTTTTTATTTTTGTAACTACCTAAACACGCACAAAGTGAAACTTGACTGGTTTGGTTTCTCATGCTACCATGCTTGGGTGGAATACCACAGCACTGCGCCAGGCAAACCTCAAGCTTCTTGTAAATGAAAATACTTCTGTCTGAAATTAGCATCATGGTTAAAGCAGAGCCATACTTTGTGTTTCACGTCACCATTTATGACTAATGCAACACATACATTTATTGTCAGTAGTGTCTTTTTTTTATATAACTCTTTTTATATACTTTTACTTATGGAACATATATATGGAATTACAAATTGTTTCTCTTGTAATCTTTCAGTTTACCTTTCGTAGTGTCTGTGTTAAGTTAGCTGTTTCTAACCTTTGGAATCTAGAGTGCTTGTTGTTTCTGTTTTGGTAGAAACTGGTGTCATGGAGAGATGTGAAGTCAAAACAAAATACGTTGTAGCAAAGTGGTGCTCACTGCAAGGAGGTCTTTTACATTTAATCATGAAATGTGCTTCGTAATCTACCGATATATGAGCGGCTTTGTCTCTGATTATACAGTATTAGAGCTCTTACAGGGGAAATGTTAGGGATTTGTTCTTACTATCATGTGCTTTTATTTGTTTTCGGGAAACATGGGGATTCATTTCTCTGTTTTTCAAAGATTCAAGGGGAGTGCCTTGCTTTTAATAGTTCTTATTTTTTATATTAAAATTGTATGCATTGTATGTTTCATTTTAAATGTTTTAATCCTCTTTTAATTTACTGTATAAATAAACATACAATCAGTTGAAGCTAATGTATTCATGACTATATAATATTTTCTTTGACATTCTGACTTTTGGTCAAATTAATGGGAAGTAAAGCAAGAATAAAGAAACAAACGATCTGCGATCTGTACTGTGTCAAAGCAGGTTTAAGCGCCAGCTGCCTGTGTAAAAAAACTTCTTATAGCTGCAGGATGAGTAGCTGAAAATGCACAATCATTAAAAATATAAGGCATATGAGGGGACTGTCAGCCCACTGAAAAAGACTACGCTGTGCTAGCGCATCTTTACTCCACCACAGCAGCATTGTGATTACATAAGTGTGCTCGGACCCAGAACATTGGAGTGCAATGTGAGTGCAGGCCAGTGGACCTGGGAACAATCGTGTCCTGGCACGGTACAAAGCAATCCTCTATTAATTTACTGTATAAATAAATATACAATAAATTAGTTCTGTTGTATTCATGACTTGGAAAATATTGTTTTCTTTGACATTCTGACTTTTGGTCATATTAATAGGAAGTAAAGCAAGAAGAAACAAACCATTTATCTTTTCCCCCTGCATTCATGGTTGCTGTATGACATGGTAAATGATTTTAAAACCAAGTTCAGTTTAATAGCACTGATTGTGACAAAATGAATTTATTTGTGTTTAAAGAACAGATACCATGAGGTATCCTAACAAGGCTTCCATGTCCTTTGGAGGAAAAACAGATCTTCTACCATCTTTAACAGTGTATTTCTGGCTAGATATGTTTTTGCTACACCAACATTTATTACTGGTTGGTAAAAAGCAATTTTTGGGTCATCTCTCCTGACCTCAGCTCCATTCAAAAAGATGGTCCCATCGTCTGCAAATCCCCAACCTGGACCCCTTTTCTTCACTAGCCATCCTCCACATTAGTTGTTTTTTTGTGCTCATATTTTAGGCCTGCTCATTATTGTTGGTCAGGTTTATAAAGAACATATTGTGCATGTGTAAGCATGGCCAGAAAGGACCTCAAATCCATGTCACTGCAGTGGTGGGTTAACACAGACTGCTACAAGGGGGTCATTGATTGTTCTAAACATTTGAATTATTAAATATATGAGTAATTTCATTCATTCATTCACGTTCTTATCTGCTTAATCCTGGACAGAGTCGCGGGAGAGCCGGTAGCATAGAGCGCAAGGCAGGAACAACCCTAGACAGGGTTGACACCAATCCATCGAAGTTCACATACACTCACACACACACTAGGGCCAATTTAGAGACACAAATTAGCCTAACATGTCTTTGGACTGTAGGAGGAAACCGGAGTACCTGAAGACAACGCACACGGACTTTAAATTGCTTCTCATTGGCATTTTTTCTTGAAATTACAAATCATATCATCAGCATAACCATTTCAGTGAAATGTTGAATCTTTGAAAATGAGAAACTTCTGAATTTATCAGTATTGGGTATGTTTCCCCTTTGCTGTAATCTCTCAGTGCACATACAGATGCCACAAGTGTGTGGAAATCTGCTCCATGTTATCTCAGTAGGCCTTACAATATTCCACAGATCATATTCTTGTATACTGAAAGCTTGGCTTTGTCTTCAAGTGCCCCTATAAATGCTCAAAGTGGTTTAGGTCAGGTGACTGTGGAGGAAAGTTGATAGTCAGCAATCTTTTTTTTTTTGGATATTCATGTAGTGGCTTCAAAGCTTTGAGATGTGTTTTGGGTCATTATCCTGCTGCAGTATAAATCCTTCTCCACAAAGATCCACACATGCATTTTCAGCAGTGATCTCAGACTCTTGACTTCATTCATCCGTCTTGATCCAGGGTGCAAATAATTCTGAAGTGGATCATAAGGCTTGACAGATGTATAAATTCCAGTATGAAAATGTGTATCAGTCAGAAATCAGAACTGGGATCAGTTTGAAAACCAGTTTAATAATATTCTATTCCAAAGAGAGTTTCCAGTTTTACCATACATTCCCATTAATAATATATATATATTTGTTATATCTATATGTTATGTACAAATGTAAAAAATGTAAGCTTTATATTAATAATATAATTACTGTTTTTAGATAAAGGAAAAAGCAGAATGTTCTTACAGCAAATGTGCACATTCTCTTAAACCCACACTTGCGCCTAACAACCAGCATCAGGGAACAGATAACGTGGCTTTAGGAGCAAAACCAGGGTTCGAGCAAATCGTATGTTACGTATGAAAACATTCATTCAGCAGATGTCACAGTTAATTCCCACTGCAAACAATAAGCACAATAGCAAGGATTTGGTAAAAGAAAACCTTAAAGGCAGACACAAGCCAAGTAATCAGACCTCAGCACCCTGGCAAGACCTCTGCTTTTTATCAACTGTACTTGTGAAACCACTGAGTTCTCAGATCTCATGAAGGACTATTAGTCATGTGCCATCATACAATAGTTTCCTGATGTAACATCTGTTATTACACTGTCCGCAAGACCACTGTGGTCTAGTCCCCTCACTGAGGGTAACAATAAACATGTCTCCAGAACCACTGAAAACACACCAAGATCCCTGTGCACATCACACACAATGTCATGGTGTTTATCAGCTCCCTGTCAGCTGCAGAATTTCATTACCATTAAAGAATTGGCAAACTGATGCTTACTGTAAAGCCTTTGAAGCTGACAGTCATGCTATGACCGGCCCGCCACATCAGTCTATTTTGTGCAAACTGGCTGACAATCTAAGTGTCTAACTGACTATGAGCTCCATCACTTAGATGTCCTTCTCAACAGAAAGTGCAATGAGCGAGGCCCTTGCCTCTCCCTCGTCCCCTCCACCGGCAGAGCGCTGCTGCAGCTCCTCGTAAGGCGGCGGCAGAGGTGCGTCTGTGCTCTGATTTGAAGTGTCTGTGCAGTGACTGGTGTCCGACTGGATGAGAGATGATAAGGGGCTGTTGTCTGATGAGGCTAGAAGTAGCTGAGTGGGGCCTCCTAAAGGCGGGAGGCGCTGCCCCCAACTGCCATACACCGCCTCTTCATAGGAAGGCAAAGACACAGGCAAGCCGTCCACCATCAAGTCTAGCTGATCTGAAGATCGCCTGCTAAAAGAGGGGGAACTTTAATGCATTTATACACTTTCTTATAACAGTATGATCATAACCTTCAGCAATATACACTCACAGATCACTATTAGGTACACCTCCTTTTCTACACTCAAGAGCCATTTTATCAGTTCCACTTACCATATAAAAGCACTTTGTAGTTCTACAATTACAGACTGTAGTCCATCTATTTCTCTACATCCTTTGTTATTCCCCTTTAACCTGTTCTCTAATGGTCAGGACCACCACAGATCAGGTACTATTTGGTGGTGGATCATTCTCAGCACTGCAGTGACACTGCAGTGTTAGTGTGTGTTGTGCTGGTATGAGTGGATCAGACAGCAGTGCTGCTGGAGTTTTTAAACACTGTTCAGTCACTGTGCCCTCTAGAAGACACATCCACCATATTGCTCCACCTTGTAGATGTAATAGATAGAGTATCTCATCTGTTGCTGCACAGTTTGTTAGTCACACAACTTGTGTTTCATATCATATTCACCGTATCGTTGATTGATTTATTAAGGTACTATACTTTTTACTGATTACTTTATTTTCTCTGGTTTTACACCTGCTTAGACTGGACAGGGCCAAGGGAGGTCTAAAGCCTATCCTGGAGCACCAATCCAGAAGGCTGAAAGGCACGGCTGGGACTCAAACCCAGGTCACTGTGGTGGTGGGTTAGCAACTTACCTCTGTGCTACTCATTAAGGCAACGTGAGATATATTAAATCACTCAGAGATTTTGCTTAATCCGTAGTCTGAGTGACAGTGCAAAGGAAAAACTCCCTGAGACATATAAGGAAGAAATCTTGTGAAGAACCAGGTTCTACTGAAGAGCCTATCCTCACATGGGAGAGACTGATTATGTTTCTAGTGCATCTGTATGTAATGGGAATCAAGCAGGAGTGTGAATATTGAGACTCTTGATAATAGATATACAGTAGAACCTCGGAATTCAAACGCTGCTTTATTCGACCAATTCGGACATCAACCAGTCTGTTCTAAATTTTGTGGCCTCCAAGTTCTAACACAAGGTCTGACTTGAACCACTGAACTGGAGTCGGACTTCAAACGGCCTTCCAGAACGATTAAAGTTCGAATTCCGAGATTCCACTGTACAAATAATCTATCCAACGCCATACCTTTGTGACTGGCAGGGGTAGAGCCGGGACTTAACAATCATGCAGGCCGTGGTGGTCAGAAGAAAAATGGAAACACCAACAGCAGTCGTAGCTACACTGGGGATAGTATTAGTCTCTCTTTCCTCATTCTTAGCATGTCCTGCAAAGAAAAACAAAATGACATACAGACAGCAGTTAATCAATGCCCTAATCAACACACCAGTCTATTAAATGTCTCAGTGCTGGCTCGAGTCGGATGTCACGTGATGCATTGCAAGAGTGCAGACAGGAAGTCATGGCAACATTAGGGAAAGTGTCTGCACGAGTGGTTGATTGATGGGCTTTGAAATCCATGACGCTGTCATTTTCCGTGTTCTTTAAAGTTTAAAGGAACAAGACGTATTGGTTAGGATAGTGACTGTGTTAACTTCCCGTTCATTGTTGGTTTCCTGCCTCAATGCGGTTTTACCTCAGAAAGAGGAAGCAGCAGAGTCTGAGAGAACAGCCAAGCTTTTGGGTTTTACTTCCTTCTAATACCATATACAACTTATATAGGTCATTCACTAAACTGCTTGTGTTGCACCATGTCCCTCTGTCCACAGCTAGATTTTGACTGAAGGAATATGCATACAGTCTTATGCAAAAGTTTGGGTCCTCAATAATCTACATCAGACCACATCAGGCTCGACTGATCATCCACGGCACCAAAGCTTACCTGCTGAGAAGATGCAGTGACTGGACTAAATACTGACTTATGAATATCATTAATATAATGACGTAGAGAATATAATATTGCAATCTTGAATGTATATATCCAGGGGCATTTCTAGACTGCTCGTTGTACTGGGGAACCCACAGAATTTAGAGGGGCACAACTGTGTGTGTTACTCAGCCATAGATGAGGAATGAAAAACAATTTAATACTCAAGAACTTTTATTAATTGCTTTAATTAAACATAACTATGAGCTATCATCACCTTATCTGCAGCAAGGCTGACTTTCTTTTAAACATTTGTAGATGTCTGTTACTCAGTAAAAACCGACAGCAACTGACTAACTGAAAGCACTCAAGCTTTTGGAAAGGTGATTGGGCATTATGGGAAATGTAGTGCCTGTAGCAAAACATATATGACAGGCAACCTGGACTTACATTTACATACAGCATTTAGCAGACGCCCTTATCCAGAGCGACTTACAATTGGTACAATCTTACAATCCAAGCAATTGTCGGTTAAGGGTCTTGCTCAAGGACCCAACAGTGGCAGCTTGGCAGAGGTGGGATTTGAACCCTGGACCTTTTGGTCCATAGTCCAGTACCTTACCCACGAGGCTACCACAGTCCACAGGACTTGATGAGGCTGGTAACCTTAAACGCAGCTCCATATCTCACCCAAGGGGCAACATGAACCAAAGGAGCTCCACTGGGAGAGCGCTGATTCACAGTGCTGAACCACCCTTGTTTGTATCCTACCACTGGTGAGGTGTGGTCTGTTAGGTATGGAGTTACTAGCACAACCAAGTCCAGATTTGACCTTCCCAGACTTCCCAGATCAGAGCAGAGGCTGGTTCAGTCTTATTACATGACAAACTGGGCATGCCATATACTTTCCATTCACTGCATAAAGTCATTCTGAAGTCAACGTTGTGAACACATTAAACTCTTACCTTGGTTAAGTACACATGTGGGCACACTGGGTCTCCAACTTCCATTTTGGCACCTGGAGTGTTGCGTCCGCCCCGGCAGGATGTAGCCCGACTCGCAGAAGTAGTAGATCATGCTCCTATGAGGGAAGCCCCTGCATGGTGAGGGCCTACAGTAAAAGCCGCCATGCTCTTGGATAATCGGGTGAGAGCAGTTCTGACCAGAGAGTGCTACAAAGTAACAAGAAATGAGATAGTCTGCCTTACTGATATTCTGATATTCCTTTTACTAGCAAAGTAATGCAAGATGAATTGTACACTTTGCTTAAAATGTAACACACAGTACTGTGCAAAAGTCAAAGGCATCTCCTCAGCCTGAATTGGGTAATGGAGTGTGCACTAGGTATACTACAGTGGCGCTTGAAAGTTTGTGAACCCTATAGAATTTTCTAGATTTCTGCATAAATATGACCTAAAACATCATCAGATTTTCACACATACTAAAAGTAGATAAAGAGAACCCAGTTAAACAAATGAGACAAAAACATTATACTTGGTCATTTATTGATTGAGGAAAATAATCCAATATTATATATTAGTGAGTGGCAAAAGTATGTGAACCTTTACTTTCAGTATCTGGTGTGACCTCCCTGTGCAGCAATAACTACAGCTGTTCCTGTAACTGTTGATCAGTCCTGCACACCGGCTTGGAGGAATTTGAGCTCATTACTCCATACAGAACTGCTTCAGCTCTGGGATGTTGGTGGGTTTCCTCACATTAACTGCTCGCTTCAGGTCCTTCCACAACATTTCTATTGGATTAAGGTCAGGACTTTGACTTGGCCATTCCAAAACATTAACTTTATTCTTCTTTAACCATTCTTTGGTAGAAAGACTTGTGTGCTTAGGGACGTTGTCTTGCTGCATGACCCACCTTCTCTTGAGATTCATTTCATGGACAGATGTCCTGACTTTTTCCAGAATTCTCTGATATCATTCAGAATTCATTGTTCCATCAATGACGGCAAGCCGTCCTGGCCAAGATGCAGCAAAACAGGCCCAAACCATGATCCTACCACCACCATGTTTCAACAGATGGGATAAGGTTCTTATACTGGAATGCAGTGTTTTCCTTTCTCCAAACATAACCCTTTTTTTTTTTAAACCAAAAAGTTATATTTTTACATGCCTTGCACTTGGAGTGATCTTTATTGGTCGACCACTCCTGGGGAGGGTAACAATGGTCTTGAATTTTCTCCATTTGTACACAATCTGTCTGACTGTGGATTGGTGGAGTCCAAACTCTTTAGAGATGGTTTTGTAACCTTTTCCAGCCTGATGAGCATCAACAACTTTTTCTGAGTTTCTCAGAAATCTCCTTTGTTGGTGCCATGATACACTTCCACAAACATGTGTTGTGAAGAGCAGACTCTGATAAATCCCTGGTCTTTAAATAAAACAGGGTGCCCATTGTCATCCCATTGATTTAAAGCACCTGATTCTAATTTCACATTAACTGCTAAACCTAGAGTTTCACATACTTTTGCCACTCACTAATATGTAATATTGGATCATTTTCCTCAATAAATAAATGGCTAACTATAATATTTTTGTCTCATTTGTTTAACTGGGTTCTCTTTATCTACATTTAGGAGTTTTAGGCATGTGAAAATCTGATGATGTTTTAGATCATACTTATACAGAAATATTACAATATCTGTACAATAATCTGTACAATAATTACAATAATGGTTACAATATCAGGAGAATCCGACCCTTCCTTTCCAGAGAAGCCACCCAAGTGCTTGTCCAGTCTCTTGTTATAACAAAACTAGATTACTGCAATGCTCTTCTGGCTGGTCTTCCAATGCGTGCAATCAGACCCCTGCAACTTATTCAGAATGCAGCGGCTCGTCTGGTTTTCAATCTTCCCAAGTTTTCTCATGTCACCCCACTGCTGCGCTCACTTCATTGGCTCCCTGTAGCTGCCCACATCAGATACAAAACTTTGACGCTCACCTACAAAGCCAAGAATGGAACAGCGCCATCTTACCTAAGAGCTCTGATCAAACCACATTCTATACCTCGCACCCCCTGAGATACGAGCTTGGCCCGACTGGAGCCTCTACGTAAGATTAAAGGAAGACAAGCTTCAAGACTCTTCTCCGTCCTGGCACCCAGGTGGTGGAATGAACTTCCACTCGATGTCCGTATGGCTGAGTCTCTTGCTGTCTTTCAAGAGACGACTAAAGACCCACCTCTTCACCCAGCACTTGAGTGAATAAAACTGCATATCCTCCAGTTTAAAAAAACCAAACAAACAAACAAAAAAAAACAAAACAATTCTCTACACCAGATAGGAGCAGGTTGTAGTTGGATTGTGTACTTGAGCTCTTGTTTACTTGTACTAATATGAGGTTCTATCTCCTAGGAAGATTACAAAGCACTTTTGTAAGTCGCTCTGGATAAGGGCGTCTGCTAAATGCTGTAAATGTAAATGTAAATGCTGTAAATAAAAAAAAATTCTAAAAGATTCACAAACTTTCAAGCACCACTGTAGGTACTGTTTATTAAATGCAGGGCACTTCAATGAGAAATGACCTAAAAAACCTGAACTACAAAGACAGTAATAACAATAGTGTTGGCAATAACAGCGAGTGAGTTCTACCTGTGATGAGGTCTGGCAGGGCGGTCAGGATGAACACCACATAGCCCAGGACAGTGTGGAAACATGGCCAAAGAGGCAGGCACCGTGCAGACATCAAAGACACCTGTCCTAAGGCATAACAAACAAAACAAGCTATTAACCACTCTGAGCACAAAAAGGACAACACCAGGAACAGCTATCCTCCAAGTAAGAATGTCAATAAACAGGCACTGTAGCAACTGTACCATAGAAAAAAAGCTGTGTAAGCAATAAGCTCTGTTTTGACTTTACTGAAAGAGGAGGGGAGCGTGCACTTGCAACAGCTGGCTTAACAAACACCACACCTTGTCACTTACAAGATGCGACCCTGCGGAAGACTCGCCCGAAAAGAGGTCAGTAAAGCATATGGTGTGAAAGTGCACACTCTTGCAGAAGTCTAGTGCGCAAATGACTAGCTGCTGTGCCACAACTTCCTGCACAGTCTGCTGACAATAATACCGAGAGGTGAACAGAAATATGAACATGGCAGACTGATCTTGGCATGCCATGCTAAGTGCCAAAACACACTCATCCTTGTAGTTTCTGGGGAAGGTCCCCTTCTGGGTTGTGTGCCCTTTACGTGTAGTAGTAATGCTCACAATAGACCACAGTGTAGGTGGATGGCACACACACATCACGATACACAGGATGAGAATTTAAAGGCATAACATGCAGCAAGAGGATTCGGCGCCACTGAACTAAAAAACCTGTTGGTTAGTACCAAACAAACTGACAAAAGAAGGAAACCAAGTAGGAAGAGGCACTGTGAAAAAGATAGTAAATAGTATGCAAATTAGCATTTGTAATCATGATCTATAGCTTCCTCAATTTACTAACTATAAACAGGTTGTAGACTGATTTGGCTTAACCCTAGGTAAGATTTATGTAATCCACACTCCACTTTGGATACTATATCTATCTATCTATGAGCTCATTTACACTAGGTTGTTTTATTCATTTTGAGAATCAGGACTATATCCTGATACCACATTAAAATGTGTGTGCAAATGCACCTCAAGACAAATTTGTTATGCAAATTGCCATTTATATGGATACACCTACATAAAATGGGAATGGTTGGTGATATCAACTTCCTGTTTGTGGCACATTAGTATATGGGAGAGGGGAAAACTTTTCAAGATGGGTGTTGACCATGGCGGCCATTTTGAAGTCGGCCATTTTGGATCCAACTTTGTTATTTCCAATGGGAAGAGGATCATGTAACACATCAACCTTGATGAGAATTTCACAAGAAAAACAATGGTGTGCTTGGTTTTCTTCTCCCACTCTTGACACACTGATAGCAGCACCACAGAAGAAATGCTAGCACAGACTTCCAGTATCCGTTGTTTCAGATGCTGCACACCTCGTATCTTCACAGCATAGACAATTGCTTCAGATGACCCCAAAGAGAAAAAGTCTAAGGGGGTCAGATCGGGAGAGCATTTCTTCTGCGGTGTTGCGATCAGTGTGTCAAGAGTGGGGAGAAGAGGGTTGCATTGACAATCCAACACCATGGGCAGCACTTTGAACACATTTTATAAGTGGTCATAAACTTGTCAATAACTCATGAAAGAATAAAGTTCCATTAAAACCAAGGCACAACACCATTTTTTTTCTTGTGAAATTCCCAATATGTTTGACGTGTTACAAGACCCTCTTCCCATTGGAAATTAATAAAGTTGGTCCAAAATGGCCAACTTTAAAATGTCCACCATGGTCGACACCCATCTTGAAAAGTTTCCCCCCTCCCATATACTAATGTGCCACAAACAGGAAGTTGATATCACCAACCATTCCCATTTTATTTAGGTGTATCCATATAAATGGCCCACCCTGTATATACATTTCATGCCTGAATGACAGAACACTAGTCAAAGACCCTTATGACACCTGCTGACAGAATAGGGAATCACAGCCTCGAAAGATTTTGGTAAGTGTTTCATATTTTAGAAAAGATACAAAGTATTGTACAATGCACTATTGTTTTAAATGTTTTCTTATTGTGTTTTAATTGATATTACTCCCTAAAACAAAACACTGTGGGCAAATTATCAAAATTCCTATGTGACTATGGTAACGTTCAGACAACATCCATTTTGGCAAATGTCCTATTTCTGTCCAAGGAACATCTGACTGCCAAATCTGACCATCTGACCGTCCATCCCTGCATATCTGTACTAGCCATGGGCAGATTTTCTTTTCAATCCGATGCCAAATATCATAGCTAGCATCATGTCAATACTTTTAAACGGTTAAATTCGATCTGAGGGTTAAATGAGTAGAGGTCTTAAGAGAAAGTTAAATAAAAGTCAGTCTGCTCTCACTCACATTCCCAAAACAACACTATGTTTTTAAATTACTGTGCACAGAACATTAAATATTACATGACTTAAGGTCTTTTTACCTTTCGGTGAAGGGATGAAAATATTACCAGAGAGAAGGATTAACCTCAGTGATCACTGGAGACCCCACAGTACTGAAGGGGCCACTTTACACTAGCTAACAGAATAAATTCTAGTTTTTGAGATAGTTGGCTAACCAGAACTTGTTCATTACTAGGCTTTTTGGAAACCACCCCCTTTCCTTTGATACAGTTCCTGTATGTGTTCAAATGGATTACAGTAACCTAACATTATATTGGTACCTTGATATCACCTGCCTCTTTGAAAAGCTTCTGGCAGGGAAGTTCTGTCTGTATTTCCCCTCTCTGCTCTGAATGCCTGTCCTGCAGATACTCATGGTGTGTCTGACTTTCAGATTTTGAACAGGTTTGTGGTATTGCCACATTATTAAAACACCAAACCATACTTTTTTTTATTTCTAGGAATGCAGAGCCGTATCACACCACATCTGCTGTATATTCTTGCACTTAACCGAGATGGATTTTTTTTGTGTGCCTGTGTCTGAAAATGACACCCCCCACCCCCCACTTTCCTTAGCAGTTAATATACATTGGGCATCCTGACCATTAGGGAGCAGAGTAAAGGGGACTAAAAGTATGTAGAGATATTAGATGGACTACAGTCTGTAAGTGTAGAACTACAAAGTGTTTCTTTATGGTAAGTGAAACTGATCAAATGGATAAGGAGTATAGAAACAAGTAGGTGTACCCAAGAACATGATCGGTGAGTAGAATAAGCTTATCTGTCTGTAGTCCTATTTGAAATGAAAAGGAAACACTGGTCTTATTGTATGTACTGTCTCTGTAACGTCCATATTTTTTTTCTGACTTGTTTTCATACTCATATAGGCTACAACTTCTCCGTTTTGTAAAATGGTTAGTTCTGCTGGTTTTTGCGGCAGCAGTTTCCACACCCACTGAAACATCAGCCCTTTAACTAATACAGGCTTTGGTCATTCATTTCTTCTGATGGCTTCGCGTAAATCAAGGCGCAAGAAAAAAAGGGGAAATAAGGGAAATGGGAAGAGGAAATTATTATTGCAAAAAAAAGTTAATTCTCCTAAAATGATGAATCCGTTTTGCAAGAGGAGAAGCATGGTAAGTCAGCTACTTATCTTGTGTATCTAGCTTACTAGCTCATTTCTGCTCCTCACTCTGCGTAATAGCAGGTGAAAGCTCTCCATTCTCTTCATGGCATGGAGCTTCAAAGCATTGCGAGCGATTCCAAAGACGTGTTAGGTTAACCGGCCTCTCTAAATTACCTCAGTGTGAGTTTGTTTGGCTGGTACGATCATAACCTTAGCCCTGGCCATGAATAGTCATGGTTGTGGATATGACGTTACAAAAATAAATACCGTTCCCCTGCAACAATTGCGCATCTTCACCCTTCCTCTGCTTGTGAGCTCTCCTTTAGTAAAGCGAAGCTAGTATGCACCAAGTACGGATGAACGTTTTTGATAATAATCATTTTGACTGGTCCAGAAACTTTAAGCAGCCTATCTTATACGGGATTTTGTTCTAAAGAAAGCCAAAATGAAGACGGCAACAGGTAGCAATAGGAGCCCATAATAGCCTACTTAATAGGTCTGACTGACTATGTGCTATATTCCAGTGTTTTGCTACTACTACTTTAGAATTAGCATATAGTTTGAGTGTGCCTGCCTTTACAACTGTGTAGCAACAGCCGATTTTGTAGGCTTGTGCGGGTGCATGCGTGGCTTTTCAAATTATTTTGTCCCGAGACGAATCACTGTGCACGGCGAGCATAATCTTCTTTGATTTAGTAGAATTACTTTTGTACATTTCAGTGCTGTAGGCCTGACAGAATAGCCTAATGATGAAGCAGATTTAACGCATAAAGTGCCTGGCTTGTGCATTTAGGATTGTAAGGTTTTATATTTTTTTCAATATTTCAAAGTTTCAACATGAACAAAATAACGAAACAGAACAATACAACACAAGATATTAAGTTATTTAGACATGGTCCCAGGTGTTCCAAAAACGATTTTTGTGCTTTTAAATCGATTTGTATATGAAATCGATTTAAAAGCACAAAAAATAGTTTTTGGAACACCTGGGACCATGTCTAAATAACTTAATATCTTGTGTTGTATTGTTCTGTTTCGTTATTTTGTTCATGTTAAAAAAGTTTAACGAGATGCTCTTTCATATACATCTCGTTAAACTTTTTTAGCTGCAACCATGTCGGCAATCCGTGGCCACTGCTGCTTGAAGGATAAAGAGAGGGTTGTATGATAGTCATCTTGCATGTGTGGAAAATGTTTAAATATAATAAATATATATTATAATATATTAAATATTATAAAGTTAAATATGTATAGGCTCTTGAAATATCCTAAATGTACATGCATGAATATTATATATATATATATATATATATATATATATATATATATATAAATAATATGCATGCATGTACATTTATATATATATAGCACCCCTTAACCCTTACCTCAAAAGCACAATTCCATAATAAATAAATAAAGTTGCACACAAGACCCCAAACTATACAAACAGCAACAACAGAAATAATCTGACACTAAAGGATGCTAGTAATCATTTTAAAAGGTTACTAAAAGTGAAATATTATTGTTGTTGTAATATTATTGGACCCTCTATTGATTAGATGTAAAAGGCTGGTGCTGAGGCCGCACGCGATTCGAGCGATGCTTCACTTACCTGATCACACCCAGCAATGCCCGAGGAATGATCTCTAAAATCTCTGTACACTTCAGCCTCGGATCCTTCTGTTCCTGTTCTTCAAAGATGGAGATTTTGTTCTCTTCAGTCGAACCGCTTCTTGACGCTCGGGATGCGATTCAACAAGTGCCTGTGTCTGAGCGGCGCTGGCATATGAGTCACCGCTCAGCCGCTTTACACCATCACAGAGCATCCGGATTGGTGGATCCACCTGCGCTGTCACGCCAAGCACGTTTCTGATTGGCTGGTGCCCCGAGCTACGCTTGCGGAGAGAAAACCGCCCACACATGTTCTGGAAACGAGCCCGATTCATGAAAAGCAAGCGAGCATTTGTTTCAAAGCGACAACAGACTCCCAGTGATGTAGGTAACTAGCTTCCACCGATCAGCCGAAATAAACCTGGTACCGAACTGCCTGATGATGAACAGAGATGCTGAGGCGGAAGCGACACACCCACAGTCCCAGAAAGTGTTGTAATGGCACAGGCATTCTGTTCCTGCTCATGTGAACAAAATCACGCAATATCTACGCAAAAGGATCTGTGGAGACAAGTAAGGATGTTCTGAGTGTTAAATGACTTGCGTCATTGTAATAGCAACGTTCTGGTACTGTCAGTTCTATAGATGTTCAAGAAGCCAGCTTGAGATGATTTCAGTTTTGTGACATGGCTCGTAGGAGATGGGACACTGTGGTCATAAAGAAATAGACATGGTCAGTAGCAACGCTCATGTGGTATTAAGGGGACCAAAGTGTGGCAAGAAAATTACAGTAGACCAGCAGTTCCTGAAATACTTAGACCAGCCCATCTACAGTGGTGCTTGAACGTTTGTGAACCCTTTAGAATTTTCTATATTTCTACATAAATATGACCTAAAACATCATCAGATTTTCACACAAATCCTAAAATTAGATAAAACGAACCCAGTTAAACAAATGAGACAAATATATTATACTTGGTCATTTATTTATTTTGGAAAATGATCCAAGCTTACATATTAGTGAGTGGCAAAAGTATGTGAACCGCTTGGATTAGCAGGTAATTTGAAGGTGAAATTAGAGTCAGGTGTTTTCAATCAATGGGATGACAATCAGGTGTGAGTGGGCACCCCGTTTTATTTAAAGACCAGGGATCTATCAAAATCTGCTCTTCACAACATGTTCATGGAAGTGTATCATGGCACCAGCAAAGGAGATTTCTGAGGATCTCAGAAAGAGAGTTGTTGATGCTCATCAGGCTGGAAAAGGTTACAAAACCATCTCTAAAGAGTTTGGACTCCACCAATCCACAGTCAGACAGATCGTGTACAAATGGAGGAAATTCAAGACCATTGTTACCCTCCCCAGGAGTGATCGACCAACAAAGATCACTCCAAGAGCAAGGCGTGTATAGTTGGCGAGGTCACAAAGGACCCCAGGGTAACTTCTAAGCAACTGAAGGCCTCTCTCACATTGGCTAATGTTAATGTTCATGAGTCCACCATCAGAAGAACACTGAACAACAATGGTGTGCATGGCAGGGCTGCAAGGAGAAAGCCACTGCTCTCCAAAAAGAACATTGCTGCTCGTCTGCAGTTTGTTAAAGATCACTTGGACAAGCCAGAAGGCTATTGGAAGAATGTTTTGTGGACGGATGAGACCAAAGTAGAACTTTTTGGTTTAAAAGAATAGGGTTATGTTTGGAGAAAGGAAAACACTGCATTCCAGCATAAGAACCTTATCCCATCTGTGAAACATGGTGGTGGTAGTATCATGGGTTGGGCCTGTTTTGCTGCATCTGGGCCAATACGGCTTGCCATAACATTAATACAACAATGAATTCGGGAGACTTTATCTACTTTTAGGACCTGTGTGAAAATCTGATGATGTTTTAGGTCATATTTATGCACAATACAGAAAAGTCTAATGGGTTCATAAACTTTCAAGCACCACTGTACCATCGTTAACCATCATTTAAATAATTTTTCCCCATTCTGATGCTTGGTTTGAATTTCAGCAGGTCACGTTGACCATGTCTACGTGCCCTGAGGTGCTGCCATGTGAACAGAACAGATATTTGCGTTAATTAGCAGTTGTACCGAACAGGAAGGAACAGGTGTAGCAATAAAGTAGCCAGTGAGTGTATGTCACATTATTTATCCCAAAGTGAGGAATTCACAGTATAGCAGCGGCACTAACAAATTAAACACACACAATAATAACAGAATACAGAAATAAGATCTTTAGCAATATAGTATGAAAAGGTGCAAAGAACAGTTATAAATAAGCACAGAGCAGAACTGTTGGAGATGGCAGATCAGAGTGGATAATCAACTCTGTCACAGGCAGTTTTCTGTCTTTTCTTACATTTATCTCACATTGTCTACTAGTTCTTTATACTTTGGTTAACCAGATCGTCCACCAGTTACACCATTCTTTGCTTCACTCTCTGTAGTCCCAAATGCACTTCTGGGTTTAATTTGGACAACCTTTTTTGTGCATATAGAAAGTCAAGGTATCCCTTTGAAATAGTCACTTATTTGGCTTACAAACTGAAATCAAAACCCATTAAAATATCATTTTCCAGCTTCGTCATCACACCATGAATGGAAATAGGCAACAGTTATGAAAAATGAATGAAATACTACAATAACAAGGCTGGAAAGTGATCAGTCCTGTGATTTACTACTTGGTACATTCATCTTTTGGCTAAGTCTCTACCAGCTTTATGCATCTAAACTGGGGAATATTTGCCCATTGCAGAATTGTTCAAGTTCAGTCAAATTCCATGCCAAGCGGCAAGGAATTGCTTGCTTCGAATTTAGATCAGGGCTCCGATTTGGGCGCTCAAGGTCATTCAGGTTTCTATTCTGAGGTCACTGCATTGTTTTTTGTGTTGAGTTTAGTGTCCCTGATCGATATCAAATTGGCTCAGTTATCAAATTTGGAGATTTAAGCATAGTGTTTCCCATGACTTAATAATGCTCTGTACTCTGAGGGATAGGTGAAGCCTCTAGGATCTTTTTGTATAATTCTAATAAGTTGCCATTCTACAGCTTCATTGTTTATCCAGGAGTCCTTTTGAAAGCACCTTTCCAACCTTGGAGATTTACTTGTGTTACCATACACAACTAGTAGGTAACTCCCGAAGGAACAGCCAGTTTTATTTTGAAATAATCAAAACCATTGTAATGGGCTCCAGTTAGGCTGTTGTGAGATCTGGAAGGTGATTGATTGAAGCTGAGCAAGTTTTAAATGGTTATGCTAATAGGCTGATTCCCATAAAATATATTTTAGTAAATACATTTCAATAATTACATTTTTTTATAAAATAGTTTTTACTAAAAAATTTCAGGGTATAATATGACAAAAAGGTAAGACTTTGCCAGGGTAAAATGACTTTCTAAGGGCACTATTTCCTGCAGTGGTGGGGGTGGTGTTGGGACGTGCAGGGACAGGTCAGGGACATGTTGGTGAGGACAGTGTAAGGCCTATGTGGTAAAGTGGTGGGGGTGGTGTTGGGACATGTAGGGACAGGGTCATGACTTGTTGGGGCATATACGGACAGCATGGTAGGTAAACTCTTGGGACATAATGGGACTCCTGTGTGCTTCTAAACTCTGATCTCAACTCCAACGTCACTGAGATGTTCCAGGAGAATTGAGAGTTGTATTCCACAACAGTTCTGGCATTCTACATTAAATGGAATTTAATCTGTACAGTTATGTTCCAAAGACTAGAGGAAAGCGTTCCCGGAAGAGTATCTCATAGCACAGAAGGGAGAATAACTTCATATTAAAGCTCATGGTCTTTGAAACAAAGATCACTGGATCGTGTGATTAACCTAGAGGTACCATATGCTGCTGACTAAAGAGGAAAGGAGTGGTCTATTGAGCCATGTTTACAAACCAAAAATGACACCTAAAGAAGTCCAGGAGACATTTGTAGGGGGGGAAAGTATATTTCCAAAAACAACTAGAAAAACAAGTATTTCTGAACAATGGAAATTCACAAATCATAAAGGGGGACCAACATTGTCTATCAAAAGTAACATTTCTGCATGAAATTAGTTAGCAGAACGAGTGGAACATTTAACTCCTTGATACACAGATATGACCAGGCCAGTCAGTAGTAGACACAGTCCAAACAGGAATCTGAGCACATTTGATGAAATTAGTCTGAAGTTGTGGATGCCAACAAAAAGACAACATTTTATTCACTGTATTTACAGGCTGATCATCTAAACTGTATCACGTTCTTAATTTATCCAATCTAAAATTAAATTAAGACAACTGTAAAATCTACTGTGGACTGACAAACAATATTAAGTGTTTTAAATGTCTATGCTTCAACAGTCAGACTTAAGAGGTTCTTAAGTAGTGACAAGCTGCAAGAGATCTGATAGGAGGTTATGCCTTACAGCATCAGTACCATATTTGTATCAAAAAACAACTTCTTTAAACCACAACATGGTAACAGATTTAAACACTGCTGATAGGGCAACACATTCGGCATGAGAACTTCCCTATTTCTTAAACTTCAGCGGATAGCATCTATTTTTAAATTCTATTTATAGTATTAGTACTAATAGACATAAATAATGGTGTCCCTTCAGACTTGTTACATTAGTGCAGTTTGAAAATGTACCTTATCAGTGAACATTGGCAGAAAATAAATCAAATGCTTGCTCTTAAATTGTGAGTAAAAGTAAAAGAGAAATTAGACTGAAATAAGTAAGAGATAAAATGAGCACTTTCCTACGCATATCAATAATACCTGCATAAGGTTGTGCTGTAGACTCTGTCACATCTCTCATAGATTAAGGCTTGTGTTCATAAGATCTTACCCTGATACTGAAACCGTTATATTAGTCTGTGATGTGCTGGTGTGTCCAAGGAAAACAAAACCATTATTAAAAATCAATCATACCCTGTAGTGTACATTTTCAACAGTATGTGCCTTTGTAGTGTGAAGGATTTTAGAGTTACATCCTGTTCTTAAAGGAAGGGGATGAGGATGGTGTACCAAAATCCTCCATTTCTGTGCATTTCACATTTATGAGCAACTCTTAAAAACGACTCATGTGATCCAACCACTGCCATCTGGTCACTGAAAAGCGTAGATTCCATACCTACAAATTAAATCTATTTGAACTATAATTCCAACATTAGTCACTTATTTATTTTTACATATGCAATCGATTGTCTTTAGTTTCCACGTTTTAAAACTGTAGTTGTGAGAAAATGTCAGTATTGCTAGTTTAAAAAAATACTAGATCTGTGCATAAGATGATGAATCTGGGTTTACAATTAGAATGAGATGTTAAGGCGTCAGACTTCAAAAAGAAAAAATGGAAAACTTTAAAATATATCAAAGTATTTACATTATTACACTACCATTTCAATCTACCTACTTTCTACAAATAAATTTCAGATAATGGTTAAAATATCAAACAGTGTGTGAGATTAAAACTCTTGATACTGTAAAGTTATTTCATTCGGATTAATTCGAACACCCAAATCTCTGATAAAACCAAACCTCTTCCAACAGGTCACTTAATGTCTAAACATAACTAATGGAACAGGAACACTGTAGAATGATTACAAAAATGCTATATGCAGTGGTGTGTGCAATTTGAGATATGTCCAGGCTGACTTATACCAGTAGCTCACCTTCAGTTCACTAAGTTTCACATCTTTGGTCGCTCTTTAGGTGCAAGCGATAATGCTATTAGCCTTAGCAGCCCGTGACTAAAAGACTAAGGCGTTCACATGAGCCTGTGGCTCCATTAATGTTACCATGCTTTATATTAGTGTTCAAGCACTGATACTCACAGCAGGACAGGTGCAGCCATTTAACAGTCAGCAAAAGGAAACTGTTCCAAGATCAGTTCCCTTGACGGTTAGCCACAAAATTCATCCCTAGTAACAGAACAGACATCAGTTCAACTCTGGTCTAAGGGTGCCACAGGACCGAGTTTGGTGATCCCTGATAAACACACATTATTCACCTACCCCTTCTAATAACAAAATAACCTTCATAAGCAGGGTAACCGCTACACTTGTATGTGTTCAAGACCCCAAACTGAAACCGGAGTTTCCTCTGCTACAGATCATGCCTTAAAGTAATTTAGCACAGGAACGTACTACGTGGGAACAGGAGCTCTATCACTTTACAAAGGATTTCTTTGTACAATAGAAAGACCAACGTAACAGTCAGTATCTGCAGTCATCAAGGCATGGTCCTTAAAATAAAATAAGCCTTGAAATCAAGTTCAAAAATCATCTCACACACACACAAAAAAAAGAGTAAAAATGGTAGGGAGATCATCTTGTTTGGGACAGATGATAGTGTGGTAGAATTAAAAAGGAGTGCAG
Source organism: Ancistrus triradiatus (assembly GCA_025084515.1). NCBI lineage: Eukaryota > Metazoa > Chordata > Actinopteri > Siluriformes > Loricariidae > Ancistrus > Ancistrus triradiatus. The sequence continues at coordinate 68,822 of JAJAGP010003111.1, forward strand.
CTTCAGAACAGTGCTTAGTAATTCCACTGTTGCCTATAATAGGGAACAATCATAGGTCTACGTAGGCTTAATCAAACTTTGAAGGATCTGAACTAAAAGCACACTTCCAGTGTTAACCTAGCCTAGTGTTGTAACAGGTGCGTAGTGTTTCTTTTGATAAAGTAAAATATAGCTCTTCAGTAGTTAGTTCTTTGGAAATTGATTAGAAACAGGAGCGCAGCTGCAAGAGGCGAAGCATCCACCTTGGAGAAAAATACGCTTCAGAAAGTTCCAGTAAAGGATTTCAAGGCACTGACTAACCACTTCACTCAGAAACACAGCCCTGTACCCAGTCTCAAAGCCACTACGAGATGATGGGATCAAAACGATCCACATTTGAGCAGATCTGGACTGAACCTATGGCATGCCTTTTAAATAATCAGTGTTTCTATCAGTGACATTGTTGGAGGGATTGTTTTTTTTTTTTGCTTTCAGTCCTTTAAGCACCTAGGTTCTGTCCAAGTTTAGTGTTTACAGTATATACAGGCAGGTCTGGTCTTTTCAAACGCGTGACCCGAAAGATAGTGTGCACAGCTGCACATGTCTGACGGCTTCCTGTCTCAAGGGTCAGTGATTTCAAAACAGTGGAGGGAGTTTTGATGTTCTCGGTGGCTCTCATCTCATGCGGTTTTGCCTCATGAGGGGCACAATACAGGAGGGAGGACCAGATTTACTGAGGAAGGGGTGTTTGAGTAGCTCCTGAGCTGTAGCCCGCTGGGAAGGGTCACGAACAAGCATCTTATCCAAGAAGCTCTTCAGAAGTGGCGAGACCTGAGGTAGTAAAGGAAGCTAATTAGAAAGTAGACCACAACACGCCAAACAAATTGTTCGTACGAGCTTAAAGACACGGAAAGAGCGAATTTTTGAACGACATTTACTTTATGGAGGTTCTTCAGTTTGGGTGGTAGGTTATCCCGGATCATCTTCATCGCCTTGAGTGGAGGTTCATTGAAATACGGAGGTTCTCCATCAACCATTTCAATCACCATAATGCCAAGAGACCAAATGTCCACCTACAACCAAAGGAGGTAAATAAAATGCTTGCTTTAATTACTCCGCTTTCCAGTGATGTAAAACATGCATGACCATCAGCCAGTGAACACTGTGGAGCAGAGGCGGGAGTTAAGAGTTTAATATATACATCTTATTCACGTCTGGATGACAGAAAACTAATTGGAGTTCCATATAAGTATGTAAGTACAGTGGGGCAAGTACTTAGAAAGTATTTAGTCAGCCACTGATTGTGCAAGTTCTCCTACTTAGAAAGATGAGAGAGGTCTGTAATTTATCATAGGTACACCAACTATGAGAGACAAAATGAAAAAAAAAAATCCAGGAAATCACATTGTCGGATTTTTAAATAATTTTATTGTAAATCATGGTGGAAAATAAGTATTTGGTCAATAAATTTGGTTCAACTCAATACTTTGTAACATAACCTTTGTTGGCAATGACAGAGGTCAAGCGTTTCCTGTAAGTCTTCACAGGGTTGCACACACTGTAGCTGGTATTTTGGCCCATTCCTCCATGCAGATCTCCTCTAGAGCAGTGATGTTTTGGGGCAACACAGACTTTCAACTCCCTCCACAAATTGTCTATGGGGCTGAGGTCTGGAGACTGGCTAGGCCACTCCAGGACCTTGAAATGCTTCACAGAAATGCTTTACAGAGCCACTCTTTCGTTTTCCGAGCGGTGTGTTTGGGATCATTGGCATGCTGGAAGACCCAGCCATGTTCCATCTTCAATGCCCTCACTGATGAACTTGCACAATCAGTGGCTGACTAAATACTTTTTGGCCCCACTATATGCATGTATATGTAAGAGACAAAGATAAGAATTATTGCATTGTACAGTACAGTACTGCACTGCACTAAATGATTTTATATTGTGTTTTAATTAATATTACTGTTTAAAATAAAAGCACTATGTGCAAATTATCTAATCTACATGACTATGGTAATGTACGGTCAACGTCCATTTTGTCCAATGTGGTCATTAACGGCGCATACCTGTATTCATAAACATGAACTTACCTCTGGCCCATAAGGGAGTCTTGAGATAAGCTCAGGGGCCATCCAGTATGGCGTTCCCACCAGTGATTTCCTTCTCTGGACTTCTTTTTGAGACTTGGGCACAAAATCCAAAGTCAGACAATCTTCACCTGTATAACGTATAACGTGTATAGGGTAAATCATTTTAAGGCAAGAATAGTCATTTTTGAAGTAATTTTTTTTCTACACACTGATTAACAGGACTTGATTTTACATGGCTGTACTATGTAGAACAGGGGCTTTTCAGACTTGCAACACATACAACATGGATAAGAATGATAGAACTTTTCACAAGAGGGGCAATTTCCTTTAACTATATTGCTAACCATGGAGAAATTCAGTACTGTCATGTAGTCAACTACGATGTTAGCTAACACTGGTTACACGTATGCAGGATGTGACATATAATAAAGCAATAAGTCACAGGAGTTCATGTGTTCGTGATTTTATCACAGATAAGGGAATAACAAACGCCAAGCAAAGAGTTGCTTCTATAGGCTGGCGACAAAACTTCAATTTCATTAGATAAATCGGTGGTTAACAAATAAATGTATTTATAATAATAGAGATGATGAATAATTATTCCACAATGCAACATAGTCCCTGCTTATTCAGTCCCGCACATAAACCACCAAGCTGCTGAAACCAGGATTTACTTTTTCACTTTTCAGTGTGTGGCTTCCGATTTACAAAGAATCTGCTTTAGACCCGTTTTCGGTGATTCATGTAAGCGTTTACGTGTTTCTCAGCATACTAAATTCAAAAACACAAGTCACACCCTTGTCATGTCTCAATTTTACATCATTCAACTCAATGTATTCTCATTTTACTCCTTAACTCAGTCTCACTTTATACCATGTATTCACTATTAATCCAACAAGTATATCAAAAACAGTTCACATTTGTAATGTGCTACAAACTAGTATAAAGGTTTTGTCTGTTTAAAAGCATGCAAAATGAAAACAGAACTCATGTGTGTGGTGGCCATAGGTTTGTACCTATCAATGTTTTTTTTTTTCCAATGGTTTCAACCAGGTTTTAGGATTTTCATTTTGTCTGGATAAGTGATCAGCCGCTCAAGTGTAACCACTCCAAACTTACTCGTGCAAACTAATCACCTTCCAGGTCACACGGGCTACCTTCACAACTAGTACTGCATTGTAACACAAAAAAAAATCTCCATGGTTGGAAAATATCTGTCTAATAGACTCCAGGATACAGTTAGCAGAAGAATACAAAATGATTTCAGAGGCTTAATGATCTCCCAGAGTACCACATTGTTAAGAGGTACAAAAAGTATGGCATCACAAACTACACCCCTGCCTAGATGATGGGCCTTTCCCTCCAAACTGTATAAACCAGAGCCAGGAGGCAACCAAGAGATTAGTCACAACTTTGAAAGTCTTTATGGTTGTATTTGGTTAGTCTGTTCATACTAGACTCACAAGATGTATACCCTGTACAGCACCCAAAATACACCACACTTCCTGTGAAGAACGATGGTGGCAACATTGTGGGGATGTAAGTGAGGGCTTGGCAATTAGCCAGGATTGAAAGGAAAAATGGATACTACGAATTACAGCAACATTCTTAAATAAAACCTGCAGCCCTGTGCTAGACAGCTGAAGATGGGCAGCTGGATTTCCTTCCAGTATGGCAACAACTCAAGCAGTGGCTTAAGGATAGCAAGGTGAATGTCTTTGGCCAGGACAAACCTAAATCTGATGCAAGGACTTGAAGAGCACAGGGCACTGCCACTGACCACAAAATCTGACTTGTGTATTAAAACGACTCAGATCTGTACACCCTAACTTGCAATTCAGCTGATTTTATATTGTCAGTGAACTATGTGGAATATTACAATATACTGCGAGATGCATCGTATTGCAGTGTATCGTGATATAATCTTATTGTGACCTTATCGTGAAGTCCTTTCCAATACCCACCCCTAAGCTAATAAGAGTTTTGGCTAGTAAGAACGTGATTTCCTCCTCCCATGTTCGAAACATATTAGTTAGACTAAACTGGTCTCTATAAAGTGCCCCAGTTTGCGTGTTTTACGAGTAGCCTTGGTTCCTGTCATAAATATAGGAATTGATGTTGATGTGATGTTAAATTAATAAATACATACGGTGGGCAAAAAAGTTTTTAGTCAGCCACTGATTGTGCAAGTTCTCCTACTTAGAAGATGAGAGAGGTCTGTAATTTTCTTCATCATTAGGTACACTTCAACTATGAGAGGCAAAAAAACCCCCACCAAATCACATTGTAGGATTTTTAAATAATTTAATTGTAAGTCATGGTGGACAATAAATATTTGGTCACCCACAAACAAGCAAGATTTCTGGCTCTCATAGACCTGTAACAACTTCTTTAAGAAGCTCTTCTATCCTTCACTCGTTACCTGTACTAATGGCACCTGTCTGACCTCGTTAACTATATAAGAGACACCTGTCCACAGCCTCAAACAGTCACACTCCAAACTCAACCATGGCCAAAACCATATAATAGTCAAGCAGGCTGCTGTGAATAAATCAACTGTGGGAGCAATTGTAAGAAAATGGAAGACATGCACGACCATTGACAATCTCCCCGATCTGGGGCTCCACGCAAGGTCTCATCCCATGGGGTCAAAATGATCATGAGAACGGTGAGCAAAAAAATCCCAGAAACTACACGGAGGGACCTGATGAATGACCTGCAGAGAGCTGGGACCAAAGTAACAAAGGCTATCCATCCGTAACACACTGACGCTGAGAGGGACTCAGAACTTTGCAGTGCCAGGCTTGCCCCCCTGCTTAAGCCGAGTACATGTCCAGGCCTGTTGAAGTTTGCCAGAGAGCAATGGATGATCCAGAGAGAGAATTGGGAGAATACCATGTGGTCAGATGATGAAACCAAATAGAACTTTTTGGTAAAAACTCAACTCGTCATGTTTGAAGGAGGAAGAAGAATGCCGAGTTGCATCCCAAGAACACCATACCTACTGTGAAGCATGGGGGTGGAAACATCATGCTTTGGGGCTGTTTTCTGCAAAGGGGACAGGACAACTGATCCGTGTTAAAGGAAGAACGTATCATGAGATTTTAAGCTAAAACCTCCTTCCATCAGTGAGAGCATTGAAGATAGAACATGGCTGGGTCTTCCAGCATGACAATGATCCCAAACACACCGCTCGGGAAACAAAGGAGTGGCTCCGTAAAAAGCATTACAAGGTCCTGGAGTGGCCTACAATGTCCTTTCCTGGATTTTTTTTTCCTCATTTCGTCTCTCATAGATGAAGTGTACCTATGATGAAAATTACAGACCTCTTTCCAAATAGGAGAACTTCTACAATCAGTGGCTGACTAAATACTTTTTGCCCCACTGTACATAAATAAAGAACCTTGCGAGTTGCTGGACTGAAGGCGCCAATCGACTCCAGAATGGGGTGTTGCACTAAGAGACACTGAATGAGCAACCAAGAAGCAATTTCTCCTTCATAGTGTGGAAAAATACATTGTCAGAACTTTCCATCTGCCAATAAAGGTATCATAGTTTAAAAAAATTATTAAAAAAGACAACAAAAAATGTGCTATAACTTTTTATGGCTGCTGTATCAGGAGAGAGAGAGAGAGACACACACACCAGTAAAGAATTGACTTAACAAAACCACGTACCAAAATTGTTGGCAGCCCAGCATTTAACCATTTGCACATCCTGATTTTGACAATAAAACAGCACTTGGTGTTCTCCTAAAACAGGGGTGTCCATAGTCCGGCCCTAAGGCCAAGTATTAATTGGCATGTGGCATCACTCCTAAGAATACATAGGGGCTACCAGTAGACTGCAGTTTTTCCTTTCACGCAGTGGTGGCAGCAACGCAGAAATAACTTAAACAAGAGACTAGACTTGAGCTCCAGACTGACTGCCTGCCGCTTACATGAAATTCTGCATGTCACAACTATATAGATATCTCTTCTGATAAGTTCTAGCATCTGGTTTGAACTTTAACACAAGGACTATCAGTATAATACATTTTTATTCAGTTGGTTATGTTACTTAAGAAATGTAATTCGTGCTTTGTTATCGAGTTCTGTAGGTCTGGCAATGCATAGCAACTGAGTGATAAAATACAATCTGCATGAGAAATACCTTCGAAAGATACTTGACATGTTTTACAGATGCAGAATTAATTAATTAATGTCCTAAAGAAAATGTTCAGCCTAAATAATCTGCAATAAATTGGGGTATTTTTTTACTTGATATCCTGCTGCAGTTATTGCTTTTGCAATGAATTTCAGTAGTTAATGTTCTGTGCATGTGTTTTTAGTTATCTTAAATATAATGTTGTAAATAAATTTATGAATAATGTTTTTGGAACATGAGACCCTTAGGTATTTTGACATGATCCAATCTAGCCTCCTTTGGAAAAAGCTTGGATAACCCTGCCCAAAAACATCTTATAAGGTTGGACAATACAGCACAGGGAATCTGTGACCACTTCTCTTTACAGATAGGATAGGGTTATGGTTTATTGCCACCTCACCACAGTACTGCTATATCATTAGCATACTATAATTATACAAGAACTAACACTCTGTTCATAGTGTCTCATTTTTATATGATGTAAAAAAAATCGTGCAAGTATGGTTAAGTAAGTTCTTTATATTCTTTATAAATCATTGTCTTTGTGTTCCAAGTACTGGGCATTTTTTTTCAGTGTCAGATTATGCTAATTCACCAAAATGTGAACTCCTTATAACCCTTTTCACTCATCTTTACTTGGGGTGCACTCATTGGATGAGACAACTTTCATCCATAGCTCCAAGTTCTGGTTCTGACACTTGTTTGCATATTGTAGGAGATTCCGATGGTGGACAAGGCTTAGCATGGTGAGCACTAATAGTGGGTGGAGAAAAAAAAACAAAAAAAAAACAATTCTTTGATTTATCGCGATGCGGACATGGACGATTTGGCATCGATTCCCAAATGTCAACAAAACTGAATGTAATGTTGATGAACGAATGCAACGGTGGAACTCTGAACTAGGAAGTGCAGTGCCCGGACAGTCTGTGGTGTGCACATAAGAGGCTGTGTCTCAATTTGGGGATGTATCAATTCAAATACACAACAGAGACAACAACTGATGTCAAAGCTTCCACCCAATTCGGGAAGGTAGAAGCAAATTACGTACTCTTTCATAACTTTTATTGCTAGAAATTGATTGCTATTTCTTTATCACTCGAAGATATTTCATGCTAACCATATGCTAGAAGAAAATATTCTGACATCCTCTCATCTGAACAAGTCACAGAAGTTTTTAGTCACAGACTATGATTTTTGAAGGTTGGGGATCCCACAAGATTTCTTCTGAGATTATTTCAAATCTTTTGAAAACACACACCTAAGCATCCTAATCATCATCATCATCAGTAAATGAAAACAGCATTAGACAGGCACAAAGGATGTAAAATAAACAAAATGGCTTATTAAGTACTATAATGGTATCTTAACATGAAATCACCACATTTCATTATTACTGTATTTTTCGGACCATAAGGCGCACTTAAAATCCTTTAACTTTCTCAAAAATCAACAGTGCACCTCAAAATGCGGTGCGTCTAATGTATGAATTAATTCTGGTTGTGCTTTCTGACCTAGAACCGATTGTAGATGGTACAGGGCGCTCATAAATCTGTCAAAATGTTTTAGCACGGTCTTGGTAAGTTACGAAGCTTACGGCCACTGTAGTGCGCAGCATAGCGGAGTAATACGGTATGTGCTTCAGCATTAGGGTACGTGCATTCATTCATTCATTTTCGAAGCGGATTTCAAACACAACGCTATCAGTCACGCAGTACAACATGGACATAGAGCAGCTGCGAGAGAATTCAACATTAACGAATCAATGGTACGGAAGTGGAGGAAGCAAGAAGACGCCCTGCACCAGGTAAGACCAAACTGAGCTTCCAACGGACTTAAGAGTTTTGTTTCATTTCATGCGCCTTATGTATGAAAATATACCCCGTTAGCAGCCAATCTGTTGATATCGCGCTATACCCGGGCGCTTTATATAGCCAAAAATAACATTATAGGTCAATATAAATGATATATATAAATATATAATTATATATATATATATATATATATTATATATATATATATATAATATATATATAAAATATATATAGTATACATATATATATCATACCAACACACCAATAATTATAATCTATATATATAATCTATATATATAATATATATATATATATATATATATATATATCTATATCCCTACTCCACTACCTACACCCATACCCCAACACATATATATATATAACACACACATATATATACACACACATATATATACCCACACACATATATAATAGATTATCTACACATACCTATATAATACAACACACACCACACACATATACATATATATTATATAAGGTGTCGCCTTGCAGACTCTGTGCGTGTGTTGTCCGGTTCCAGCCTGACATTGCTGTCTTAGGGCGTATGAGGTTGGAAGGAGAACTAGTGTGTGACACAATATAGCTATATATAGATATATAGATCTATACATAGACAACGACACACATACACACACTACACACACATCTATATATATACACACACATATATATACACCACATCATATACACACACACACATATATATATAGATATATACATACACATACATATTATACCACACACACACACCACATATACATATATATATCTAATATGTGTGTGTGTGTGTATGTATGTGTGTAGAATATATATATATATAATAGATATATATATATATAATTAACACATATACACACAAACAAACACACACACCACAATATATACATATACACACACATATATATACAACACACACCACACATATATTACACATATACACCCACACAACATATATAATCCCAATATATATATATATATAAAAACCAGTATTCTGAACAAAGACAGTCACTAACGACATAGTGAGCACGGAATTAGCAGTCCCACCCAACTATATATATGAGGAAATGAAACATGAAAGGGCAGCACACAAGTCTGACGAGAAACAAATGAGATTTACCAAGAAAACTTCCTCTTCTCTTACCGTAACATAAAATTGAAACATTGCCCCAACATGACATACCTTACAGGGTCAACAAGAGTGTCTATCATAATATTTCTTAAATCACTAAAGGGAAGCTGAAATTGTTTAAGAACCTTATGAATCACGTTTCCAAGTAATTACATTTTTGCAAATACCTTCTGACCTGAAGGTACATGGCTTGCTCGTGCTAGCTCATGACGCATGCAAATAATGTTTTTTGGTTCTTGCACAGATAAGCCTATGAGCAAATTAAAGCTGAAGCAGCTGCTAATAAGTTTAAACAAAAACAGTGAAGGTTTGAGGAAAAGACGTATCTGTGAAAATGACTTTGACATGTCTACACAGGTTGTGTTGCAGACAGCATGCCTACAGGCTGAATAAAAACGGATGTAATCCACTAAAGGGAGATGTGAAAGTGGGTGAAGCACTCACTCTGCCGTCTTGAGTGAGCAGAATGGAGTCGCTCTTGATGTCTCTGTGGATGACACCCTGAGCATGCAACACGGACAGAGCCTTCAGGACAGACAAGCACACAGTGGCAATCTGCTCCTCATTCATCCTGAAACACACAAACCACATTAGTCAAACTGCAAATGCTGTAATGGAGATGCAAAAGCAGTCTGTAGCTCTAGAGTAACGCTTGTAATACATGTAGGATAGGAACTCCTTGTCTGCAGTATAAACCTGCCACCTAGTGGTGAGCCTTTAAGGTTATTTATTACAATGTTACACTGTGAGGTAAAACCCAATTAATTATTACAACTCTGTAATAAAATAATGACAGCATGCATATCCAGTAGTCTTGGACAAAGCGCAGATACTGCTGGTAAAATATTACTCCTGTTAACGTAGAAGTCTTTTGTTACATTTCCACTTGAGGCAAAGAACAAAAACACTTGCTCTTAAGTGTAACTAAGAATTACAAGTGAAGTACTGTCAGACATTACTTCCTTTCAAACTGGACATCTTAAGTGAGCAGAGTAGTAATGACTAATTAAGCATTGCAATTATTGCCTAGAAGCCATTGTAGCCAAGCCAACAAGCCTTTTATGATTTACTGTAATACATTCACTGATGAAGAGGCTGATGAAGAATTTTATGTAGAGGTTTGTATGTGATGATCAAATCAAATCAGCAAAGTCTATCAGCCAATTAAAATGCACAACTGCTGTTTCAGTTTGAATGCATTTGCTATTTACTTTTTGCCCTACTCAAAAGTAACAACAAACTACACATGCTTCATCAATGCACTGCAGTGGAGACAAACAGTGACGTGAAAGTAAAATGTTTCAAATAAAAGAACTACTAAAAAAAGGCAAATATACTTGAAGATGGCACTTAAGTACAGTAGAGGTAAGCAATACATAAAGTTTGCGTATATGAATTAGAGATTCAGTTGTTACAGAACTGACAGGAGTACAGGTTCAAGCTCATTTTCTGGTTTCTGATCGACTAGTAAGACAATTGTTTTTCTTCATTTACATTTGGCTGAAAATGGAGCAGGGTTAGGGTTTAGTTCTTTAATGCCATGTCTGTCTATGGGCCATGTTCATGGCAGGAATGGTTGTGCAAAGAGTTCGCATTTCATGTCAAAGAAACATGTCGCACTTCTGCTGTATTCATTAAGTTAAATCCATGTAGGTTTGTTTTGTGTGTGTGTGTGTGTGTGTGTGTGTGTGTGTGACTTCAGCTTGGTTAACTTTAGAAGTGTCTCTGATCTTGTCTTGTTAAATATTTCCTTAAGGGTAGGGTTGGGTTTCGAAACCCGGTTCTGATTCAGAACAGGTTCCAAAACCCAGGTACCTATTAAAAAAATAGAATTCCGATTCCAGTTATCGGTTCCTACTGTTTTATGCTTCAAACACAAGGCGGCGATTAGTGCGGAAAGACGTCTGTATTAAGGAAGCAGCTATTTGCCAGGACTGGCGTGTCATGTAATCACGTACGTCATCACTGTTTTGTTTTGATACGCTTCGCTATAGCATTAGCGGAAGGTGGACATTCAAAAGTTTAGCTGCACTGTGAGAAAACGCTAAAACGCAGTGCATGGAAAGTTCTGTTGTAAAAGAGATTATCTCCAAAAAAGCTAAATATCTAAAGGCCGATTTTTACACAAGAAAAAAAACTGATGCAATTGTTAATGTAGTGGAACCATCACACTAGGGCTGCAACAACGAATCGATAATAATCGATTATTAAAAGTGTCGACAACGAATTTCATTATCGATTCGTTGTGTCGCATGATTTATATGTCCCTCCCCTTATCCGCTTACGTTACTTGAGGCACTTCGTCAACACTGGAAAAAAACACGAGTGATTGAACGGAGCGAGGCGGAGCCGGCGCAGACGCGAAACATTCAAAGTAAGTTAGCATCAAGAAAGGAATAAATTTGACAAATGAAACATAACCGACGCAGAGAAGGTGGTTCGGCTTAACTCCTCAAAAGTGTAGGACGATTCACGGAAACATAGAACAGGCATGGAAATAGAGCAGCTGCAAGAGAATTCAACATTAACGAATCAATGGTACGGAAGTGGAGGAAGCAAGAAGACGCCCTGCGCCAGGTAAAGACCAAACTGAGCTTCCGAGGGAACTTAAGAGTTTTGTTTCATTTAATGCGTCTTATAATAAATACGGTGCCTTTATGTCTGAAAATAGAGCCGTTAGCAGTCGATCGTGTGATATTTGCGCTTATAACCCTGGGCGCTTTATGTATGAAAATAGATCCGTTAGCAGTCGATCGTTGATATTTCGCCTTATAACCCTGTGCGCTTTATGTAATGAAAAAGAGATCCGTTTTTTTATCAGTCGATCCGTTGATATTGCGCCTTATAACCCAATAACCTGTGCCGCTTTATGTATGAAACTAGATCCTTTAGCAGCGATCATTATATTGCCCTTAATACCTCGGTGCCTTTTTGTATGACAATGATCCGTTAGCATCGATCATTGTATTGCGCCTTATAACCCGTGCGCTTTTAATGTATTAAAATGATCGTTAGCCAGCCGATCGTTGATATGGCGCCTTATACCCGGTGCGCTTTATGTATGAAAATAGATCCGTTAGCAGGTCCGTCATTTGATAGTGCGCCTTATAACCCGTGCGCTTTTAAAATGTATGAAAATATATCCGTTAGCAGTCGATCATTGATATTGCGCCTTATACCCGGTGCGCTTTATTGTATAAAATAGATCCGTAGCATCTATCATTTGATATTGGCGCTTCATACCCCGGTGCGCTTTATGTATGAAAATAGATCCGTTGCCAGTCGATCATTGATATTGCGCCTTATAACCCGGTGCGCTTTAAACCCACCCCCCGAAAATACGAATATCGTATCTTCTAAAAAAAGGAGAGCCATCTTTAGCCAGGAGCAATGTGACATGATACATTTTTGCGTTGCAATTGCAAAGTTCCTAAAGAAAGGGAGTGAATGAGTTTTTGTTATGTAGTGTTTGCGCAGAGGATGCACTTATTCTTCTTTATTAGGTAAGAATAGATTAAGATAGCCTTTTATATTATCCCACAGGGGGAAATGATCTGTTTAGGCACCAAGAAGAAAGAAACAGAATAACATACAAGTATCCACACTATATTTAATTTATCCTTAATTTTTTAATCAATTTAATTTATTATTATTCAATTATCACTTTTTGCTCGTTTTCCATGTTATATTTCTGATAACGACATGGAAATGTTTTTTTTTTTTTTTTGTAAATCCGATTAATCGCCCGATTAATCGATTATTAAAATAATCGTTAGTTGCAGCCCTACTTCACACCAAGTCCGATGCATTTTTTGTCTGAACACTCTGAAAACTCCCTGTCCGCTTTTGCCTTCTTTAATTTCCCTTCTCTTAATGTGTCAGAAAGATTTCAGTGTCTTTTTCACATTGTCAATTTAAAAAAACAAAGCCACGAGCGAAGATTAGTGCAGGAAGCTATAGTTTCTGTTTTTATGGGCATGAACAGATTAGAATGCACTTAAATAAACAAGAAATGGTTCCATACAGTCACTGTGAGGTTTCTCACCAGCGTTCTCCAGCCTTTCAGTTATTTTTTCACCAGATATTTTCTTTAATATCCATGTTTTTATAGTCAGAGTGTTGCTTGATATATAAGCTCTTGTGCTCTGTTGCTACTAAGAAGAGCTGTTCTGACAACTGAGGTCTGATTGGTCAACCTGATTTTAACACATCCGAACTACGCAGAAATGAGAACAGGCTCTGGTTAAAAATTGCATGAAGTGCCACAGTGACATTTCTATACGTCTGTTCTTTTTCTGTGTGAAATGGCCTTTACTACTGGTGATAAGTAATATCTACTGCTGCCAAGACAAACACGTGATCCAAGGGTTGAGTTCATTAAGCCTCATTAAGCTTTTAACGGGAAGGAAGAAAAGGGCAAAAATGATTACTTTCCATTTGGACCACGTTTGTCATCTCAGCAGTATAGATTACTTAAAACCAGTAGTAACTGAAAGATGTTTGGTGCTTCTAGGTCACTGCTTTAGTTCATTAAGCCAAATTAAGATCTTACTTATAATAGGCTTAAGGGGGAAGAAAAAAGCTTCACGTAAAAATGGTTCATCTTGAAGTTGAAATATATAACGTAAAGATATTCTTTATACCTAAACAGTTGGCACATTTTTTCACCATTTTGAAATCAATAAGAACTTGATTTGATGAGCAGAACTGGAATCAGAATCGATAAAATGCAAACAATATCCAACCCTACTTAACAGTCTGTGCTGTTAGGAGGATTTGTTTTTTGTTGTAGGTGATACATTCTCAGAGTAGGTGTCTGACTGTGATCTGGGTTTGGCACGTCACTCAGTGTGGGGCAGCTTCGTCTCTTATCAAAAACACATGCATCAGTCTGGTGTGTCCAACCATCTGGTTCCAGTAAGGTTCTTGCCAGTGAAAAGATTCACCTCGTAGTTTGTTGGCCTGACTTGGGTTGCACTTGGTTTCCCATTTGTCCTTGATGTACGAGATTACTATGGGTTTGATGTCCATTGGTACAATCTGATACTTTGCTTTTGGTTCGCCTATGTTTTTTTCTGCCTGGTCTGCTCTCTTGTTGGCTGGGAGCCCACAATGTTCTAGTATGCAGCATAATATGATGGCAAAACATAAGTTTCCTGAGAGACTACACTTTTTTTTGTAGACTACTCACGACGGTTGGTTTCTAGTGCCTTCTAAGCAGGATTGAAGTTCGCACATACAGTGGGGCAAAAAAGCATTTAGTCAGCAACAGATTGTGCAGGTTCTCCTACTTAGAAAGACGAGAGAGGTTTGTAATTTTTAAGATAAATACACTTCCACTATGAGAGACAAAATGAGAAAAAAAAATCCAGGAAATCACATCATAGGATTTTTAAAGAATTTAATTGTAAATCATGGTGGAAAATAAGTATTTGGTCACCCACAAACAACCAAGATTTCTGGCTCTCGCAGACCTGTAACTTGTAACTCGTTACCTGTATTAATGGCACCTGTTTGACCTCGTTATCTGTATAATAGAAACCTGTCCACAGCCTAAAACAGTCAGACTCCAAACTCAACCATGGCCAAGACCAAAGAGCTGTCGAAGGACACCAGGAAGAAAATTGAAGACCTGCACCAGGCTGGAAAGAGTGAATCTACAATAGGCAAGCAGGTTGGTGTGAATAAATCAACTATGGGAGCAATTGTAAAAAAAATGGAAGACATGAAAGACCATTGATAATCTCCCTCGATCTGGGTGAGATGATCATCAAAATGATCATGAGAACGGTGAGCAAAAATCCCAGAACTACACGGAGGGACCCGATGAATGACCTGCAGAGAGCTGGGACCAAAGTAACAAAGGCTACCATCAGTAACACACTACGCCGAGAGGGACTCAGGTCCTGCAGTGTCCCCCCCTGCTTAAGACAGTACATGTCCAGGCCCGTCTGAAGTTTGCCAGAGAGCATATAGATGATCCAAACCTGGTGAAGACTTACAGGAAACGTTTGACCACTGTCATTGCCAACAAAGGTTGTGTTACAAAGTATTGAGTTGAACTTTTGTTATTGACCAAATACTTATTTTCCACCATGATTTACAATTAAATTATTTTAAAAAATCCTACAATGTGATTTCCTGGATTTTCTTTTCTCATTTTGTCTCTCATAGTTGAAGATGAGAATGATGAAAATTACAGACCTCTCTCATCTTTCTAAGTAGGAGAACCTGCACAATCAGTT
>JAJAGP010003112.1:0-84241 GCA_025084515.1 Ancistrus triradiatus
AGATCTTAAGCCAGCTCTCTCCAAATAAGTTCATTGCAAAGTAGAAAAACGTTCCCATTCAAAACAACATGCTTCCTGTCACACACACACACACACACAAACACACACATAATATATATATCTCAACATGGGTGTGTGCACACTGTAGTCTGCCCTCTGATGTCTGAATTCAATTAGTGGTCTTAAATGCCAGTTTGGGGGAGCACTGAACAATGACTCACAAGAATCAAGGAATCACAGAAGTGGCACTAAGTGCTCTTCTCATCCCTCTATACCTTTCCTTTCCTTCCTTGTACATATAAAATAAATGGTACTTGTCTAGCAGTGAAAAGTAAAATAAGGCAAGCTGACTGACAGTTACAATTATAGGCTCAAGCCTTAGCTTCTGGTATGAAGCTCATGTTATTATGCAGAACTTAGTAACAGGTTTACACCCTCAGGAATAACTATGTACTTTGTTTGTAGAGAGACAGCAATTTTTAGAATGCTGCATGCTGAACAGATCACAGTGGAAGTAAAAGACTTGAGACTCAGATTCTCCTGCTTGTGTTTTAATTAAAGTTTTGACTAAGGTTGAACAATCTATTGCACATTGTTACACAGAAGACAAGGGTCACAGTTTCATCTTAAATCCTGAAAAGAATCAGTGGTTAGATTCAAAATGATTCATATTTGATTATTTTTATTCAATGCAACACCACTAGCTTTTTTGTCACCACCCTCAAGACTTGTATTTTTAAAAAATACAAGAGCAAATGGTCTACTTCGGGTGTATTCACCCTTACAATGCCTAATGAAAGAGTATATCAATGCTTTACACATACACTATATATACACTGTGCATAGGCCACCATTAGATTTGTTGTTTTAGCAATGGTATAATGGCAATATATAACATATTGCCAATGACTGGACCCAAAAATCGTCACTACACAATATTCTTTTCCACTGACATTTATTACAATCTTTGTGAGCTTTAGCATTCCAAAAAAAGTGGCTTCTTGGCTTTTTTCTTGGCTGCCCTTCCAAAAAGACCATTCAAACTTCTTCAGACTGTAGAGGGGTCAACTTGGCATCCCAATGAAGCTGCCAGATGCTGCTATTGCCAAGGTCCAAGGGGACGTCACAATAAATACCTGCCACTGTAGTCTTCGGAAGCCGTTTGTTCTGTTTTTTGAATCTTTAGAATTTTCTATTTTTCTGCATAAATACGACCATCATCTGATTTTCACACTAGTCCTAAAAGTAGATAGAGAAGCCAGTTAAACAAATGAGAAAAAATATTATACTTGGTCATTTATTTATTGAGGAAAATGATCCAATATTACATATTAGTGAGTGGCAAAAGTATGTGAAACTTGGATTTCAGTATCTGGTGTAACCCCCCCTGTGCAGCAATAACTGCAACTAAACGTTTCCTCTAACTGTTGATCAGTCCTGCACACCGGCTTGGAGGAATTTTAGCCCATTCCTCCGTACAGAACAGCTTCAACTCTGGGATGTTGGTGGGTTTCCTCACATTAACTGCTCACTTTAGGTCCTTCCACAACATTTCGATTGGATTAGTGTCAGGACTTTGACTTGGCCATTCCAAAACATTAACTTTATTCTTCTTTAACCATTCTCTGGTAGAATGGCTTGTGTGCTTAGGGTTGTTGTCATGCTGCATGATCCACCTTCTCTTGAGATTCAGTTCATGGACAGATGTCTTGACATTTTCCTTTAGAATTATCTGATATAAACCAGAATTCATTGTTCTATCAATGATGGCAAGCCATCCTGGCCCAGATGCAGCAAGATCATGATCATGGCCCAAACCATGATACTACCACCACCATGTTTCACAGATGGGATCAGGTTCTTATGCTGGAATGCAGAGTCTTCCTTTCTCCAATAATAACGCTTTTCTTTTAAACCAAAAAGTTCAATTTCGGTCTCATCCATCCACAAAACATTTTTCCAATAGCCTTCTGGCTTGTCGAAGTGATCTTTAGCAAACTGCAGACGAGCAGCAATGTTCTTTATAGAGAACAGTAGCTTTCTCCTTGCAACCCTGCCATGCACACCATTGTTGTTCAGTATTCTTCTGATGGTGGACTCATGAACATTAACATTAGCCAATGTGAGAGAGGCCTTCAGTTGTTTAGAACTTACCCTGGGGTCCTTTGTCACCTCAGCAACTATTACACGCCTTGGAGTGATCTTGCTCCTGGGGAGGGTAACAATGGTCTTGAATTTCCTCCACTTGTACACAATCTGTCTGACTGTGGATTGGTGGAGTCCAAACTCTTTAGAGATGGTTTTGTAACTTTTTCCAGCCTGATGAGCATCAACAACTCTTTTTCTGAGCTCCTCAGAAATCTTCTTTGTTCGTGCCATGATACACTTCCACAAACGTGTTGTGAAGAACAGACTTCAATAGATCCCTGTTCTTTAAATAAAACGAGGTGCCCACTCACACCTGACTGTCATCCCATTGATTGAAAACACCTGATTCTAATTTCAACTTTACTGCTAATCTTAGAGTTTCACATACTTTTGCCACTCACTAATATGTAATAAATCACTCAATAAATAAATGACCAAGTATAATATTCTTTTGTTTAACTGGGTTCTCTTTATCTAGTTTTAGGACTTGTGTGAAAATCTAATGATGTTTTAGGTCATATTTATGCAGAAATATAGAACATTCTAAAGGGTTCACAAATTCAAGCAGCACTGTATGGTTTGCCTTAAAAATGCCTTAATTGCTCATGGTATGGATTCAACAAGGTGCTGGAAACATTGCTCAGAGATTCTGGTCCATACTGACATGACAGCATCACACAGATTTGTCTGCCGAACATCCATGATTTGAACATCCCAGAGGTGCTCAATTGGACTGAGATCTGGTGATTGTGGAGGTCATTTGAGTACAGTAAACTCATTGTCACATTCAACAAATCAGTTTGAGTTGATTTGAGCTTTGCGACATGGTGTGCTATCCTGCTCTATGTAGCCATCAGAAGATGGACATAAAGGGATGGACATGGTCAGCAACAATACTCAGGTAGGCTGTGGCATTTATACGATGGTGTTAAGGAGCCCAAGGTGTGCCAAGAAAATATCCCCCACACCATTACACCACCACCAGCAGCCTAAAACATTCATAAAAGGCAGACTGGATCCATGCTTTCATGGTGGTTATGACAAATTCTGCCCCTACCATCCAAATGTCAAAGCAGAAATCAGAAGACTCGTTAGACCTGGCACTGTTTATCCAATCTTATGTTGTCCAATATTGATGAGCCTGTGTGAATTCTAACCTCAGTTGCCTGTTCTTAGCTGTCATTAGTGGCACCTGGTCTTATCTGGTCTACTGCTGCTTTTATAATGTATATTGTTTTATGTTTAAACAACTGTGTTTTACTTTTATGTCTCTGCAGCCACAGAGATACATGCACATGTGTATATTACTGAATGATTTAGACCAGTGGTTCTCACGCTTTTGAAACCAAATACCACCTATTATCAAAGCAAAATCTCCAGGTACCACCTATGTGTCTCATCACAGAAACACATGCACTGCACACACACTTGTACACAGAACGCACATTTCGCCAAGACCACAGGTTTATCTTTCAAATGTTTAGTGCTCATGTCTTCTTAGATGTGCTGGTTTCATGCTCTTGTTGCTGAGAATTTAACAGCACACAACCCATTGCGATCTTGATTCTTCCTCTGTCAAACTACAGTTGAATCCAAAACTTGCATTTCTGTTGTACGATCTTGTAGTGCTTTTTTTTTTTTGCAACAGTAGCTGTGCCTCCTTTGTACAAATTAGCATCGGCCAAAGGGCAGGCAATGAATGAACTATATCTTCAAGAAATTCCACAGGTGTGTTTGATTTACCAGTTTGGGCTCAATGCTCCTGGTATCTGCTTCCTTCAGCCATGATATAGTGGATTTATTCGAGGCTTTCATTTTTAACTACAGAAAGATGCTGAAGACTTATTATATACTGATAATGTCCTTAACTCAATAATTCCATAATATTAAATAATTACCAAGTACATTTTCTGAGGTCATCTGGCGCACCACCTCATGCTCGTACCACCAATGGTACATGTACCAGTTTGAGAACCACTGAATTAGAGTATTAGACCATAAAGCTAATTACAGCAAAAATCAAAAGCATAATCAATAGCAAAACAGGGTTAGTTAAATTATAGAACCAATAAATATGTTTACAGTTCACTGTAAATCTCATGCACAAAACATTTTTTTATTTTAATTATGTATTATGAATGAATGAATGAATGTTACCATGTACTAAGTTTCCCTCTCAAACTATGTAAATATCCACAACTAAAGAATTCAAGGGGAATTCCCCTCACACAATATTTCAATATAAACATATCTACCTTGCTTCCTCCACTGCCGGCTAGGTAGCAGCTTTCCAGTGACCCTGACTAGGATTAAAGTAGATAAGAAAATGAATTAAATAACCGAACATATCTGTGCTACAGATAGGAAAATGTAGCATACGCACAAAATGGAATGGAATGGAAAAAATCCCTGTAGTCCAGCATTGCCTGGTTTCACCCCAACCTGAATTTCACTTCTGTTTACATCTACCCCGCAAGCTGTCACATTTTCCAAATAAAAAAAAAGGGAGTTTACTCCAGATCAATGGAGGAAGCCACCCCTTGCCTCATGGTGGCAGCTAACGTCATAGGCTACGCTCTACTGTCATATGCCAAGAGCAGTGCTTTCCAACATTCCAATGATCACACAGTACAGAGTGCCAGCAGCAGGTATTAGGAAACCCATCCCTTCCTGCTCAACTTGATTAGAAGCCGCACTGGACCGCACACCCTCCTGACTCACTCTAATGTCTGCTAGCAAAACACAGGGCAAGGTGTACCGAACATACGAGGTGCCAAATGTCACATAGAAGGAATATTTAAGACAAACTGTAACATAACCACATTGAGTGTAGTGACATTAGCTGGAACAGTACAGCAGGTGCCGTTTTCTATTTAGTTATAGTGCAGAATGACGTTATTGCGTACATATTGTTGCACTAATATAACCTGAAAAAGACAATTGCATTGAATGGCATTATTGTCATTGCACAAAGCACCACAAATTACATGATTGTCCTTGATCATGCAATAGAAGAAAGCAGACATTATGCTATATGCTAGCATTTTCATGGGATATAAATGGCAGGTACTAGCCTTGGGCTGAAAAACGACATTATCAAGATCATTTAGATCCGTGATGATATCGGGCAAAATATTATCAAATGGGTTCTATCAACTTCCAAAGTTTGTTTTATGTATCTGTATTCAAATATTACCCACATAAAAAGCAATTGCACTGTCATTGCAGAAAAGAAAGGGGATGATGGCTCAGATGATTTGCTCCCAAGTACTTTTCCTCCAATCACTCACGCACACAGAACTGCTATCAAAATGAAAACTGGACGAGCTTGCACAGACAAAGGGTGTCAGCTTGGCAACATTTTGGTTTCCAGTCAGATGAGCACAGAAACCCGTTAGATGTTAGGTGTTACGTGCCATCTGTGCAGAAAACAGATTATCAGCAAGGGTGGTAATACTACGATTTTGCAAGCCCAGGATCAAGAGAGCAGAGTTTTATTCATTAACAACTGATGTGTGTTCAAGTACCAATATGACTTTGTACATGTCACTGACGGAACACCGCAGCGGAAGCCTGAATCCACATGTACTACGGTGATCTGTTATTATTGAACATTATTATTAACAGTGTAACGTCTCCTCGGGGGTGGGTGAGAAAGGTGTTCCCAGTCCCAGTATGCAACGGCAATGTTATTTATGATGTTGCCGTTATGCATGTTATTAACACTGTAAATAGCTGTGCCTTTTCTTATAAGCTCACAGTGCATGTTCATGTGTTTTTTTTATTAATGTGTACGTACCATTTTCGTGCTGGCATGTAAAAATGATCCCCTGTGTGCTTTTGGGCAGATATATAGCAGTGCCTTTGCATGGACTGGTAATAACTCTTATCAGGCCTGAGTAATGTCCTTGCTGTGTGGTTGTTTATTGAAGATGACATAGATTTGTTTCTTTGAAAATTAAAGCTTGCTGTTACAGTGCTCCACGGATCGCTTACATTGTGGATGTAGGCTGGACGAAATTCTCTGTAACTCTCATGTGGATACCTGGTGTATTAATTTATATAAATTAACCAACATCATCACTCAACCCTAGCAGTAACCATAACAACGGTAAACTCACTTTTGTGTTAGTGCACAACTTGTAATGCTCAAAAAAGCTTAACCTGGGGACCTGAAGCTAACACTATTAGGGGTGGCATCGAAACAGAATAGAGGAATTTAAGTCAGTCTTGTAGCAGAATAATCTTTACAGCCATTTACAATCCTTTTTCACGCTTTTAACGCCAGGCAGGTTGAGCAGTGACCCAGCTAGGGCTGTAACGGGTGTGCTTTGGTTCGCCCGGGAGCGTGCATGACATGGCTGTCTTTAAAACATCCCAACTCTTCATTCATTCGTGTAATCATGTTCCGTGAACATAATCCACATTATCCGCATAATCAGGTTGAAAGATATTTCTTTAATGATTCTGTCATTATAATTTTAACAGTCATGTTCACATTCAGTGAGGTTGACTATCAAATCTTATAGAAATGTAACAACTGATTGTGTTTTTTTAGGCTGAACATCTGGAATGAAATCATTTGACCTGATCCATCAAAGCTTGATATGTCACTGTTTACTCGAAAGATCCTTTTCCATTCACCTTTTCTTAGCCTGGTCTAAAAACCTTAACTTTTCCACCTCGTCCTAGCGCACAACTCTTTCTGCAATATCTGACCTTTCACACTCAGGCTTTTCTTTGCTCAGTTTCAAAATTTGCAAAAACTTGGAGAAACCTGCTTATAACTACTGTTTTCCTGGGATTTTCACTGAACACGGTTTGCAAGTTTGAGTTACTCAGAATAGTGAAATTAAAAAAAAATATGTACAGCGAGCGGCAGTTCTACTGTTACCCAATTTTTAACAGTGGCAAAAAAGTCCACACAAAATGCTGTGCTATACTTGTCGGGATATCAAAGGGTATCAGAAACATTTTTACACGTATATATGCACAATACTGGGATAATATCTGATACCAGTATGTATAGCAGTGCAACCTTAATCTTTTGCAGTCTTTTTAGCAATGCAAATCATTTAAGTGAGTTCAGTTAAATGATTTGTTCAAATTTGTTAACCAGTTGTTCAGTTGAATGTACTCCCCAGTTTGAACTGTGGAAATAGTCAACAACATACATGCTAATCCCTGTTTAAAATACATACTTGTACACATTTAGATCTCTTATCCTAAGCAACTTACAGCTGATGCAATCTTATAAGGTACACTACAAATAACATTCAGACATGAACGAGTTCACTCCATTCTTGTTTAGTAATCAAAGACTCACACATAGCGAATCAAATACAGCAATTAAGTCACGTAAGAAATACCCTCTTGGACCCAGTTTTTCAGTTTTTAGAGGCAAACACAATGCAAATATCTAATAACGCAAAACATTTCACAGAATTGCTTTTTACAAACTGTATACAGTGGTGGAGCACAGAGCTCTTAAATAAAAAAAATTTAATTAATAAAAAATAAAAAATATATATATTCATCAAATGTCCACCATACCCTAAAGAGATAAACGTCGCTTAGGTTAATTTTAGTTTATCATTTCTGTTCTTGTGTTTGTTTCTGCACTAATACATCAAGATATACAAAATACATATACAATTATTTCTGACCGTTAAGAAAGATTTCCAAATAAGAATTTTACATTTGATTTTACAAGAGGTATCGGACCATGTTTTAGATAATTTGATTACTTTGCAGACAGTGGAACCACGGAATGCGAAGGCCTCTTCATTCTAACAAACAACAAATGTTGAAATTGAACATGGGCACCCTAAATAAAACACTCAATGGTGTGATCTTCCAAAGACAATGCACGTAATCCAGTCCAGTCAGTGGCAATAATGCACCAGTACGGTATGCCAATCACCATAAAACCTAAAAGAATAACAACTAGGGCGCAACCATAGGCATATTATCTTATTGTATTATAATATTACGTATACCAATACAATTCCATACTTCTGAGTTTGTTGCAAGACTTTATTTGTTAATAAACAAGATTAACCCATGTTTTGTGTCTGTGTGTGCAATAGGTTTCCGTATTGATCTTTTGTTCTTGAGAACAACTGGCACTGTCCTCAAAAACTCATACTTCTCTTAAGGGAAGTAGGAAAAATAAACAATATGACAGGCAATTAAAAAATATATATCTCTCTATATAAATCGCTACTGATACATGACCAAACTCAAGAAAATGTTTACACACTTGCTGTTTCAAGTGGTTAGGCACTACTACAACTCAACAATGTCAGCAAAGAACCAACAAGGAGGAGCAGTGACTAAGCCCAGCTGTTCATTATCCATTCCAGTCATTCACAGTCAATTACACAGTGAATAAGCACAGTACCAATTTCCACATACATTCAGCAATTTTCATACCTCCAACTCAGGGTCATGGGGAGCCTGGGGCATAACCACTTAAACAAGGCCCAAACCTAGTCAGGGTGCCAGTCCATCTCATGGCACACACACTCACATTCTGACTCAGTGACATTTAAGAGATGCAAGTTGATGTAATGCATTCTTTGGGAATATTGGAGGAACCTGGAGTCTCTGAAAGGAAACTCATTTGGACATGGGACAAACAGTCAAACTAAACACAGACAGACTCTGAACCTGGAAGTAATCCAGGGATCTCTGAAGCTGTGAAGAGACAGTGCTAACCATCTCTCCCCTCACTGTCTTAATTTCAAGCTGGGTTAGCTTAAACTCTTATCCTGGTATCCTTCCCTTTCAATAACAGTCTTATAGTAACTTCAACCTGAGCTTATTTACACGTTACGTCTGACTAAAGTAAAGGCCGTTTCACAATTAGTCCGATTTTTACACAAGAACAACTTAGTGGGACCTTCACACAAGGGTCCAATGCCTTTTTGTCTAAACACTCTGAAAACTATCTGTCCGCTTTTGCTTTCTGTAATTTTGGGCTGTGGGAGGAAACCAAAGTAATCCCACTTGGGGAAGACATGCAGGTTCCACACAGAAAGGACCCAGGGAGTTACACCAACTGTGTTTGTGATGGTGCAAAAGAGCATATGCTGCATTTTGCATGCTGGTATGAGTTCCACGTTGGTCCAAAGGTGCTTTTGCGCCAGAGGAACTTTTTCATAGTTCATAGAACTGTGCCCCCTTGGTGCAGATACTGTTATTAAACGTGGCATCAACCTGAGCAGACTGAATGCTGAGCATCGTTTGCCTGGCACTGCACTCTTTATAAGCACTTTGTCTCGTGTCTTTTCCTTATTTAACATCGCATCAAGCACCGGCTATTCACGACAGGAGCAAGGTCACAGATACTACTCTGACACATACATACTGGACCAATTTAGAGTGAACAATTAACCTAATACATGTCCTTGTAATGGGAGGAAACCAGTGTACCCAGAATAAACCCACACGGACATGGGTTTCATATGAGGATATGGAAGTTCGAACTGGGGATACCTGCAGCTGTGAGCTGCACATGAAACACGTGCCACTCTGTCCCCCGTTATAAGCACTGAGATGACGATGATGAGCAGGTCTTACCACTCAGATGAATTAATTGAGAACAGCGTGTGGATTGAGGGATAAGTAATTGCTATTTGTGGCGGTAAGCTGATGAACCGTTGGCAGGGTTAGGGGGTGGGGGGGTTGTACAGTGCATTATTGCAATACAGCACAACAGTTAAATCTGCTTCTTTCTCACAGCCTCATAAGAACTTCACAGTTTCTGCAGGCTTCTCAGTTCCCTGCTCTCTTCTGAAATACCTGCTGGCATTGTAAAAACAACAGGAAATACACTGCATTTTCACATAAAAGACAGTCTCTCATTCCATAAGTGTGTGTGAGTGAGGGAGTGTAAGGAGATTCTGGACGAAGTGATCTTACCTTCATCTTTAAAAGTTACTTTTTTTTAAATGTACGTTGGTATTAATTAAATAAGTGTATGGCAAATACTGGAGTACCAAGGCTATCTAGTCAACATCGGTACACTACAGTATCCCAAACAGCACTGCGAAGTACAATATATCTTAATATGGTGTTCGGACAACATCCAGCCACAAATCAAGACCAACACAAATCCACAGCTGCACTCTCACACGAATGTGGTAAATTGTTGCACAACAGATTTCCAGGCGGCAGGACCCGGACTCGCTAACTCAGCTCTCTTTACTAGTCACTTCCCGCCAGCTCTGCTGCCTGCTTTGTTTGAGAGAACCAACCGCAGCCGCGCTAAAACGCGGACAAAAGTAGAAATTAAAACCACCGTCCGACAAGCAGCTAAGCAGCTGACCAACTGCACACAGGCGCACACAGTTCAGAACACTCCATTCAAGTGGTTGAGGTTTTCATCAATCTGATCAGCAGTGATAATCTGCTAACAGCGTGTTACTGAACTAAACTAAACAGCATGCACAGTAAGAGCACCAGTAACAGATCGTGTTTCACACTGCACGCTACAGAACGCACGTTATTAACACAGACTGTGTAATATCGCGATCTCGGAGCAACTCTTTTAAACACTTCATTTTCCCCATACTCACATCTCAGCTGCACCCGAAGAGCTCCATGTGATTCACCATGAGCGTGTCACTTACTCCCCACCTACTGTATCCATGGCGACGTAGCGTGGCACTGAGCTTTCGCGTGAACGCAAGAGGAGGAGGGGCTAAACGGGCGCATCTTAACTTGGTCCGTTCTTTCTATATAAGTGCACTAAATCATGCGCGAGTTTAGGGTTCCTCAGGGGTGGCAGAAGCATAGTATTTCTTTAGTTAAGTAAAAGTCTTCCAAATCTGATAAAAAATAATCAAGTGAAAGTTGAAGTATGGCTTATATATTGTACTCAGTTTCTTCAAAAAGCCTTTCTAACTCATGTTTGAAATAAGATGTTTTTTTATTGAGGACAAGAGGTAAACATCCATAAAACTGAGGGTACATAATGATGTATACTACAACTACATGAATCATCTGCAAAAATTATACAATTACAGTGGTAACTCGGTTCTTATCATTCATTGGTTCCAGAAGGCTTGTTGGGACCCGAAAAGGACGAGTACCGAGGAAATTTTACCATAAGGAATAATGTAAATTGAATTTACAGAAAATCCACACTGGCATTATATGCGTTAATGGAGTTGTATTGTACAGGTGCTCCCTGATTTACAATGGAGATATGTTTTGACAAATCCATCATAAGTTAGATGCACCATAAACCGATGAGTTTAATATCGCCTATACTGTATAATATAGACTAGCTGAGACAACATTATTGTTTAAAACACTTATACAGTGGTGCTTGAAAGTTTGTGAACCCTTTAGAATTTTCTATGTTTCTACATAACTATGACCTAAACATCATCAGATTTACACACAAGTCCTAAACGTAGATTAAGAGAACCCAGTTAAACATATGAGACAAAAGTGTTATACTTGGTCATTTATTTATTGAGGGAAATGATCCAATATTACATATTAGTGAGTGGCAAAAGTATGTGAACCTCTAGGATTAGCAGTGTATTTGAAGGTGAAATTAGAGTCAAGTGTTTTCAATCAATGGGATGACAATCAGGTGTGAGTATGCACCCTGTTTTGTTTAAAGAACGGATCTATCAATGTCTGCTCTTCACAACACATGTTTGTGGAAGTGTATCATGGCACGACAAAGGAGATTTCTGAGGACCTCAGAAAAACAGTTATTGATGCTCTTCAGGCTGGAAAAGGTTACAAAACCATCTCTAAAAAATTTGGACTCTACCAATCCACAGTCAGACATTAACTTTATTCTTCTTTAACCATTCTTTGGTAGAACGACTTGTGTGCTTAGGGTCGTTGTCTTGCTACATGACCCTTCTCTTGAGATTCAGTTCCTGGACAGATGTCCTGACATTTTCATTTAGAATTCTCTGATATAAGTCAGAATTCATTGTTCCATCAATGGCCCAGATGCAGCAAAACAGGTCCAGACCATGATACTACCACCACCATGATTCACAAATGGGATAAGGCTCTTATGCTGGAGTGCAG
The DNA here is from genome assembly GCA_025084515.1 of Ancistrus triradiatus. Lineage (NCBI taxonomy): Eukaryota > Metazoa > Chordata > Actinopteri > Siluriformes > Loricariidae > Ancistrus > Ancistrus triradiatus. The sequence goes on from JAJAGP010003112.1 coordinate 12,214, forward strand.
TGTTTTGCTTTCTCCAAATATAACACTCGTCTTTTAAACCAAAAAGTTCTACTTTGGTCTCATTCATCCACAAAACAATCTTCCAATAGCCTTCTGGCTTGTTCATGTGATCTTTAGGAAACTGCAGACGAGCAGCAATGTTCATTTTTGAGAGCAGTGGCTTTCTCCTTGCAACCCTGCCATGCACACCATTGCTGTTCAGTCTTCTTCTGATGGTGGACTCATGAACATTAACATTAGCTAATGTGAGAGAGGCCTTCAGTTGCTTAGAACTTACCCTGGGGTCCTTTTGTGAACTCGCCAACTATTACACTCCTTGCTCTTGGAGTGATCTTTGTTGGTCGACCACTCCTGCGGAGGGTAACAATGGTCTTGAATTTCCTCCATTGGTACACAATCTGTCTGACTGTGGATTGGTGGAGTCCAAACTCTTTAGAGATAGTTTTGTAACCTTTTCCAGCCTGATGAGCATCAACAACTCTCTTTCTGAACTCCTCAGAAATCTTGTTTATTCGTGTCATCATACACTTCCACAAACATGTTGTGAAGAGCAGACTTTGATAGATCCCTGTTCTTTAAATAAAGCAGGGTACCAAATTCCACCAGTTCCGAGGTGGTTGAAAACCGAGGTAATACCACTGTAATATGATCTTTAGCTAATCACAGCAAAAACAGATTAAAAACATGGAAAATGTTTAATTGTAAATAATGTCAGGAAGGCAGTGAAGCAAATAAGGAGGAAGTTCTAAAATGTTGCTTTTTAAAAAATCAAATCACTAGCTCAGGATGTACAACTTGAAAATACCTAAGGGCCTCTTTTTACAAAAAAATATTATTCATAAATTATTAAAAACATTGTATTCAAAATATGAAAAAAACAGAAACGTGCAGAACAATTCATATTTATTTCACTACTACTGCAATAACTGCAGCAGGATATCAAAAGAGTGAAAAATACCACATCTTACTGCAAATTATTTATAATGAATATTTTCTTTAAAACATTTAAGCATACTGCATCTGTAAAACATGGCAAGTGTCTTCCGTCAGTATTTCTAATGTAGAATGTAGTTGATTACTCAGTTGCTGTGCATTACCAGACCTATGGAACTCAATAACAAAGTTAGTCTTAAGTCACATAACCAGTTTTGTTTGTTTATTTATTTTATTAAACGGCATTTTTTACATCAGTGGCATTACGTACTGCTGCCGCAATCAGGTGAAAGGAAAAACTGCAACGTACCGACAGGCTACTAACAATGTATTCTTTGACTTTGGATACCCCTGCACTAGCTGGTATAATATAAAGTAGCAGTTATTTTAAATAGGGGTAGCACATGTTTGTGCTATTTAAACTGTCCCAATATGAGTGAGTGAGTGAGGGAGGGAGTGTGCATGTGCCCTGTAATGGACTTGTGCCCTTGGCTGAATGAACCATACATCTGCAAATATTACTGCACCACATACAGAGTACTGTATATTTGCTGACTTTATTATATGTGGACAGCACAATGATTAATCCATACCATGAATTACAAACATATACTACTGTTAGAGAGGCAGTACATAGTGTGAGTGAAATCATGTTTGATTACAACATAACACAGCAAATACATCAATATCAGGTTTCCCATCTGGCCAGGAGAGATGTAGATTCTGTAAATCTAATGCAGTGAATTTACGGAATGCCGTTTCTCAGGTACTCAGCTAATTTCTCAGAACTACCCTGCAGTCCTGCCAATATGTTTGACATGCTCGGTGACATTCATGAACCATGCATGTCTTGATATGCACATGCTAGGGATATTTCATTCATTTATTCAATTTTCTTACCCACTTAATATAATTCAGGACTGCGTTGCACGCATCCCCAGAGAACACAGGGCACAGGTGTAAGCATGCCCTATATGGCATGCCAATCTGTTGCAGAGCTAGAATATGTCACTGCTATAGCATGACCTTCCCTGACTCAGACACAGCCAGCTGTGCCTGTATGTAATGACTGACCTGGCTGGAAAGTATTACCAGGTCTTGAACCTGGATTACTGTGGTGGTAGGGGGGCACCACCGGAGCACCACATTTTAATTATTATGTCCTAAAATCTTATTGTTATCTTAACAAGTGGTTCCCAACAACCCAGATTATGGTGCAGTTTCACCATAATCCACTAGAGGGCTGCAGTTCAAAAGCTGAAAACCTGAAACATCGCTATACACTCACAGATCACTTTATTAGGTACACTTCCTGGTTTATACAGTCGTCCATTTGATCAATTCCACTTACCATACAGATGCACGTTGTAGTTCTGCAATAACAGTCTGTAGTCCATCTGTTTTTCTACATATTTTGTTAGTCCCCTTTACTCAACAAAGGTCATGTACTATTTGAGTGGTGGATCATTCTTAACACTGCAGTGACTGATGTGGTGGGGTGTAAGTGTGTGTTGTGCTGATATGAGTGGATCAGATACAGCAGTGCTGCTGGAGTTTTTAAACACCTCACTGACACTGTTGGACTGTAGTAGTCCATCTACTAAAATGATCAGCCACAAGCATCCTGTGAGCTTGGATGAAATATTAGAGGATGACTAACACAAGCTGTGCAACAACAGATAAGCTCATGTCATCTACTAGGTGGAGCAATAAGGTAGATGTATCTATTACAGTTCACAGTGAGTGAATACAACGTTTAAAAAGTGTATCTGATCCACTCATACCATCAAAACACACACTAACACACAACCACATCAGTGTCACTGCAGTGCTGAGAATGATCCACCACCCAAATAGTAGCTGATCTGTGGTGGTCATGTGGAGATCCTGACTATTATGGAACAGAGTAATGAGATGAACAAAGTATGTAGAGAACTACAGTCTGTAATTGTAGAACTACAAATTGCTTCTGTATGGTAAGGAGGTGAACCTTATTAAGTGATCAGTGAGTGTATAATAAGTAAATGACAAATTACTGCAAAACTCAGCATGCAGTTATGTCTCAGGCAGTTATGTAACTGATTACAGTTGTGGTCTGATTAGACACTGGGTCTTGCCACACGAGGGTGTTAAATTGCTTCCCACACTGACAGATTGTTGGCTGCTAGACATGCCTCTATGATGCACTTGAAGACATTTTGCCCAGTTGACATACTTTGAGAGGGGGCACATCGTTAGACTGAGAAAAGCATTATATGCATACATATAAAGTTTAATACTAACATCTGGTGAGTTAGTGTTTTTTTGTCAACGAGTGTAGTTACTTATTTTAGATCAGAATAGTAGTTCATTCAACTAGAAAGAGCTTTGTCTTGGTCAGGGTTGCAGTGGTTACAGAGCCTGTTATATGTAATACATTCATTGGTGGGACTAGACAAACATCAACAATGTAACAATGTAGCCAATCCATATACTTGGCACATTTGTAGAGGTGGAGGTGGACAAACACCCTGGTGTACCACAGTGGTGTCATTTTATGGTTTGTTGATTTAATTATTTGAATGCTCTTAGCTTTAGCTTCAGCTTACTAGTATGTGTATACCTAAATTGTATTCATCCACTTTCCATACCTACTTAATCCAATTCAAGGTTGCAAGAGCCCACAGACAGCACAGGGAGCAAAGCTTGAAGTAGACAGGGCGTCAGACCATTGCAGCAGACACGCACACAGACTAGACTGAGACAGTTTAGAGATGCCAATTAATCTAAGTAAGGTCTCTGGAATGTGGCAGGAAACTGGGGTGTCTGGAGGAAACCCACACAGAAATGGGTAGATCACGCAAACTCCACACAGGGAGTGGCCATTCTGGGTCTCTGTAGCTGTAAGGTGACAGTACTCACACCATGTTGCCTCTGTGTTGTATTGTAATATGTGAAAAAGATTTTATACACGTATATATAAATAAATATATATATATATATATATATATATATATATATATATATATATATGGCTATTTAATGACAGACACGACGTTACATAAGCCCTAGTCATACATAGATCAGGCCAATTTAATGTAATCTTTTAATCTAATGCATGTCTTTGGACTGTGGAAGAAAACTGGAGCACCTGGAAACTCCACACAGGAGGAGTCCAAGGTTGGGATCAAACCAGGAATGCTAGAGCTGTGAAACCACCGTGATAACAACTGGGCTGCCCCCTATAACTATGTATATTAATTATTTTACAACCCCAAATTGGAAAAAGTTGGGACAGTATGGAAAATGCAAATAAAATAACAGTGTGTGTTACCTTTACTTTAAGTTTAATTTCACTGCAGACACTATGAACCCAAGACGATTCAAGTCAAGTCAGATTTATGTATATGGTGCTTTTTACAATGGAGCATTGTCTCAAAACCACTTTACAATTTTAGATTATTTTCCTATACCTACTGCCAATCCCAAATTGAACAAGTCTAGGGCAACAGTGGCAAGGAAAAACTCCCTAAGCATTATGAGGAAGAAACCTTGGAAGGACCATGACTCAAAAAGGGACCCAACCTCCTTGGGTGGTGTAAATGATGATTGTAAGAATGAAACTAATTTATCTTGTTAGAGGTCGCACCCACTAACCGACGCTAGGGGGCAGCGTCGGCTTAGTTACCATCTGGTGATCCTGACAGTCAACGTGATTACGTACGCGCACCTGCGCGATAGCACTAATATGTAGCACCTGCCAGCCCAGGTATTTAAGTCCCGCTCCTGAGCTTGGCAGTGTGGCTGCATTCACCTTCTTTGCGCTGCATATCCCGACTCGCTACCTATTTGCTCTGTGCGTTTTTTTTCAGGTGGTTATCTTTTTACGTGGTTTTTTTTGGCCCGTTAGGCTCAGTGGACGACCAGCCTTGTTAAGGAGGTCGGCCTTGTAGGGTTCCAGAAGGACCCGAGGTAAGACAGGGATTAGTACCAGAGTAGGGTTGAGATCTCCTTCCCCGGTTTGTTTGTCTATCCCGTCTCTGGCTGCAGCTGGCAGCCATCAGCGGTTACTTCCGCATTTCCTCACTTCCAGCGATCGGTTTAATGCGATTGCTTTTACATTTCTGACTTCCTTTCGCTTCGCTTCTCCCTTTTGTGTAGTAAACACGCCGTGCGTTTCTTTCCCACACGCGCCTCGTAGTATTTACTCTATTCATTCTGAGAGTCCGGAACTCCGGCTCCGCCCCACCCTTTTTCGGGCTCGCTCGCGCTGGATGACGTTTTTAGGGCTTTCCCTCACACACAGGCTTCGGCGGTCACTGGTTGGATCCTGCCTTGCTTTTAGGGGTTTTAGGGCACTCCCTCAGCTCACCCAGTTGGTAAGCTGACCTCGCTGAGCCGCTTAGAACTCGCTGTAAGAGGTGCCGGCGGCCACCCAAGCCTCACACAGGGTTGCTGTGGTCAGCCATCGCCTTTGGGCCCGCTAGCAAGCCTGAGACGCTGCCTGACCACATTATATCTCCCGACCCACCCACTACGAAGGGCTGCCACCTCTCTAGGTGACGACAAACTACCAGCTCTCCCTCAGGGGTGCTGTTGCCCTCTGGTGAGTTTAAATTGTACCCTCGGTCCCGGACGGAAGAACCGCTCAGTATCTTTACATCCGCTGAGCGGAGTCCCGTGCCGTGGTGGGATCCAAATATCCATACACCTGGTTCGGCTGTGCTATCTCACCTCGAACCTGAACAGGTCAGCCTCATTCCCGAGCCATTAGCGCCTCCAAGCTTTGTACCAGAGCTTGCCGCACGCATTAGTTCTGCTCTTGACCAAGTTAGCTTGCTAAGCCAGCAGCTAGCACTGGTCAGCTCGGCACCCGAGCTTAACGTGTACATTGAGTCTGTACTTGAGCAAGTCGGCCCCGTACTTGAGCGGTTAGCGCTACTTGGCTCCATTCCTGGGCTTGCCACACTCCTTGGCTCCGAACCTGATCTTGCTGCACACATTAGTGCCATGCTTGAGCAAGTTAGCCCGGTGCTCGACCAGATAGCGCCGCCTAGCTCCATACCTGGGCTCACCGCACTTGCAAGCCCCCCATCTGAGTAGTTAAGCTCCATGCCTGGGTATTTGGCACTGCCTAGCCCCATACAAGAACTTGCCATGCCCGCAAGCTCAACAATTGAGCATTTAGTGCCACCTAGCTCTGAACCTGAGCAGTTAAGCTTCGTTCTCGAGCTCACCGTGCCCGTAAGCCCCGCATCTGAGCAAATAAGCTCCATGCCTGGACATTTAGCGCCGCCTAGCTCCATACCTGGGCCCACCGTGCTCGCAAGCCCTGAATCTGAACAGTTAAGCTCCATGCCTGGGTATTTAGCGCCGCCTAGCCCCGTACAAGAGCTCGCCGCACCCGCAGGCTCTATGGTTGTGCACTTAACACCGCCTAGCTTCGAACCTGAGCAACTAAGCTTCGCTCCAGAGCTCGCCGCTCCTGTTAGCCCCGTATTTGGGCATTTAGCGCCACCTAGCTTCAAACCTGAGCAACTATGCTCCGTTCCAGAGCTCGCCGTGCCAGTTAACCCCGTACTTTGGCATTTAGTGCCGATTAGCCTCAAACCTGAGCAACTATGCTCCGTTCCAGAGCTTGCCGCACTCATTAACCCCGTACTTGGGTATTTGGCGCTGCCTAGCCTCGAACCTGAACAATTAAGCTCCGTTCCAGAGCTCGCCGCACCTGTTAACCCCATACTTGGGCACATAGCACCCCCTAGCTTCGAACCTGAGATACTAAGCTCCGTTCTAGAGCTCGCCGCACCCGCAAGCCGCATCTGAGCAATTAAGCATTTAACACATTGTAATGTTGCCATTCCCTCTCACAACACTTAAAAGACGTTTCGGCACAAGAGGACACCAAGTGTCAGGTGTTATTTTGTCCTGTTACACGTGCAAACACTGCAAACACGTTTTAAAGTTGTGCAACAGGGTTATCGTTGTCATATTTTCATTATTTTTCATTTCAAAATTCTCCACACATTCTCTGTTTATTAGGGGGTCACACTTTGGCCGCTAGAAGCCACTGTTGATCCCTCATGGCAGCGTGAGAACCCTCAGCACGATCACGCAGGTGCCAACCTAATTTGGTGTTCTGTGGGAAAGTGGCGACACCTGTTATTGGGCACATCTTTGGGCTCACAAAGTGTCGCACCATTGCTACTCGCAATGTTTCGATACGCTCTGTTGCGTTGGATAAGGACAAAAGTATGACTGGAGATTCATAGATCGTCAGTCAGAGGCAGTCAGGAGATTGCCCGGTAAGATAGGGCCTAGATGCCAGTGTAGGGCCAGAGTTTATTTTATTTTACGTTTATTTTTGCGGGGTCTTCCCTCGGCTATTTGGAGCCTCGCTCGCAGCTGTGAGACTCGCCCCTCCTTCTCCCTCTCTCACGCCATCACCGCCCTTCCTGCTTCGCGATCGGGGGAAATACGTTCCCCACACGTTCGCTTGTGTTGAAAAGGACGCTGAGCTTCCTTCTATATTTTGGTTCATCACTTCCACCTGGAGCTAACCTGCATTTGGGTCCTAACCTTTATATTTTTTATTTCTGGGTTCTAACACTGTTGGGACAGGTCAGGACTGAAGGTAGGCCAGACCAGTACTCGTACCCTCTTCTTCCACAGCCATTCCTTTGTAATGTGTGCAGCATGTGGTTTTGCATTGTCTTGTTGAAAAATGCATAGACATCCCTGGAAAAAGATGTCACCTTGAAGGCAACTTATGTTGTTCCAAGATCTCAGTGTACTTTTCTGCATTAATGCTGCCATCACAGAAGTGTATATTACCTTTGTCATGGGCACTGACATAGGCTCATACCATGACCTGGATAATAACAGTCTGGCTGATCCTTTTTGTCTTTGGTCCAGAACACAATAGCATTAATTTCTTCAAAAAATGTATGGAATACTGATATATCTAACCACAATACATGTTTCCACTGTGTGACGGTAAATCCCAGATGCCTCTGAGCCTGTATATATATATATATATATATATATATATATACAATGCCTTGCAAAACTATTCGGCTCCCTTGAACTTTTCAACCTTTTGCCACATTTCAGGCTTCAAACATAAAGATATCAAATTGTCATTTTTTTGTGAAGAATCAACAACAAGTGAGACACAATCGTGAAGTGGAACAAAATTTATTGGATATTTTAAACGTTTTTAGAAATAAAAAACTGAAAAGTGGGGTGTGCAAACTTATTCGGCCCCTTTATTTTCAGTGCAGCAAACTCACTCCAGAAGTTCAGTGAGGAACTCTGAATGATTCAATGTTTACCTAAATGACTGATGACGATAAATAGAATCCACTTGTGTGTAATCAAGTCTCCGTATAAATGCACATGCTCTGTGATAGACTCAGAGTTCTGTTTAAAGCGCAGAGAGCATCATGAAGACAAAGGAACACACCAGGCAGGTCCGAGATACTGTTGTGGAGAAGTTTAAAGTCGGATTTGAATACAAAAAGATTTCACAAGCTTTAAACATCTCAAGGAGCACTGTGCAAGTGATCATATTAAAATGGAAGGAGTATCAGACCACTGCAAATCTACCAAGACCCGGCCGTCCCTCTAAACTTTCAGCTCAAACAAGGAGAAGACTGATCAGAGATGCAGCCAAGAGGCCCATGAACACTCTGCATAAACTGCAGAGATCTACAGCTAAGGTGGGAGACTCTGTCCATAGGACAACAATCAGTCGTACACTGGACAAATCTGGCCTTTATGGAAGAGTGGCAAGAAGAAAGCCATTTCTCAAAGATATCCATAAAAAGTCTCGTTTAAAGTTTGCCACAAGCCACCTGGGAGACACACCAAACATGTGGAAGAAGGTGCTCTGGTCAGATGAAACCAAAATCAAACTTTTTGGCCACAATGCAAAACGTTATGTTTGGCGTAAAAGCAACACAGCTCATCACACCCTGAACAACCATCTCCACTGTCAAAACATGGTGGTGGTCATCATCGTGGGTTTTGGGCTGCTTTCTCAGCAGGGACAGGGAAGATGGTAAAATTGATGGGAAATGGATGGAGCCAAATACATGACCATTCTAATTCTGGAGAAAACCTGTTGGAAGTCTTGCAAAGACCTTAGCTGGGACTAAGATTTATCTTCCAACAAGAACAAAAATGATCCAAAACATAAAGCAAATCCTACAATGGGGGGGGGAGTGGTTCACAAAAAAAGTGCCAGGTGTTTAGAATAATGGCCAAGTCCAAAATCCAACCTTAAATTCCAATCGAGAATCTGTGAAAGAGCTGAAAACTGCTGTTTCACAAGCTCTCCATCCAACTCACTGAGCTTGAAAGCTGTTTTGCAAAGGAAGAATGGCAAAAAAATTAATTCTCATTCTCTCGATGTGTGCAAAACTGAATAGAGACATACCCCAAGCGACTTGCAGCTGTAATCGCCGCAAAAGGTGGGCACTACAAAGTTATTAACACAAGGTGGCCGAAAATTTTGCACGCCCCACTTTTTCAGTTTTTTTTTTCTAAAAAAAGTTTAAAATATCCAATAATTTCATTCCCACTTCATTATTGTGTCCCACTTTGTTGTTGATTCCTTCAATAATAATCGCAAAAGTTGAAAAGTTCAGGAGCCCGAATACTTGCAAGGCACTAATATATATTTAATATATATATATATATTATATATATAGATATAGTGTATTATAATGATTTATCAGCATGCTAAAACTTTCAGGACGATTTTTTTTAAAGGCTGTTTTCATATGTTAGATACTAAAACACATCACACATCCTTCTTTAATGTCCTGAATGCCAGTAATAACAGAGTTGAGCAATATATACAAAAAAATTTTTAAGCATTGTCATCCATAATTTACACTTAATACTGATAGTAACAAATAAAAAACCTTAAATATGTTTTGTTTAGTACAGCCTGGCATCATCCACTGCAAAAATAACATTCAGCATAAGTTGTGGCACAAATTCCAAAGTTTTTTTGATTTACGGTAAGCTCAAATATAGTGTGTGGAGCAAAATAACTGCATACATGCTTCTGGATGTTTTGCCTTATCATAATAATCACTAGTCTAAAGAGCCATCCGTCCTAGTAGCGACCTTTAATGTACCCCTGGGGTAGGCATATACATCGCTTTTGCCGAAAAACAAAAATATATTTAAAAAAAAGCTCCCCCATATTCCTGCTGATATAAATACAACAAAGCCCTTTTATACTTATCTTTACGAAAATGCCCTGCCTGTAACCTTTTCTCTTACCACAAAGTAACACAAATTAAATGTTGAGGCAAAGTGCTAATTTGCACTAGAATACAAAAGTAGAAATGCACGTATTTTGTAAAACAGCCATATATCGCATGAAATCAAAATACTATAAACAGTAATCAATTTTTTGTTTTGGTACAAAATTAATTTTAGACAATATTTCCATTCTATGTTTCACCTTTTTTTTTTTTTCAATTAAATAAACATTTCAAGAAAACATTACACAAGCCACTTTTAAGACATTGATTTCAGTTTAAACAAGGAAGTAATATTTCTCTAAATTTGCTAACAACTAATTCCAAATGCTACTGTAAAATTCCCTCCATTCACATGGAATTGTGAAAAACCTTCTTGTGTTTTCCATTCTGGATTTGCTTGATCCAGAATGAATAAGGTGCAAATCACTGTGTACGGTTCTCATCATACTCCAACACACTGGATTCCTACATGCCATAACCAGTCAGTTTGTGGCATTGAATTCCAAGTAGCTAACACACACTTCCTGAAATATTGAAAACTGGTTTTGACCTGTTGAATCCCAGTTAGTCCATCAGTCATCCCATGGGTGTAATATTGTTTCCATTCTCAATTGATGATCTCATTGTGTTCATAGTAAGGTTTCAGATCCACAAAGATATCATTGGGGTTTCTGGCAGGAGAGGTTTGCAAAAGCAGGCATTGATCCACATGTACTTCCAGGTAAAACCGATCCATTGTACACTCAAACTCCACCTCGTGGTCTTGACTTGTAAGGGAGGCAGCAGCGCGCATCAGAACAACACCACAGTATAGGCCAGTACGGTTTCTTACTGATGCAGCCAGAGATTGTGAAGTTCTGATATTCATGCTCACGGTAGATGTTCAGACACTTCTTTCCTGGCTACATCACAGAAAGAATAAAAAGTGTGTGAGAGACTTTAATTATGTCACATTAAAATTATTTTCCAGAATTATTTTACCAAATAATTACCTACTTGTCTTTTGTAAATGAGCAGTCAAAAGAGTTTCCATGTGCTGATAAAAGAAAGGAAAATCTGTCTACTCAAAACTTAGCTATAGTGGAAGACTAAGAGCAGTTATGTAAACAGTTATGAATAACATTTTATAGAACATTTTCACGAATTCTTGAGTTAAAGGTCTTCAGAATTCATTCTTTCGGAAGCAGAACTACTGTTTCAGAAGGAAAATGTGTGCTTATGTGTTATAAATGCATTTGGTTCCTACCATTTTTCTCTATGGTAGGACTACTGTACATAGGAATATATTTCTGAGTCAACAAAGAACATAGTGACACTGATTTAATTATTTGCTTCTTGTGCATTAATGGCAGCTTGCACATGAGTCGGCATAAACTCTAGTTTGTGCAAAATCTGATGATCCATGGTCTCCTAGCATGATTTCACAATATGGGGGTTTAGATCAGGAGACTATGGAGAAAGGTCCATGACATTCAACACCGCCTGAAGTTTTTTGGTTTTTAAGTAGTTGTTCCAAAGCTTTAAGGTGTGTTTTATTTTGGGTCATTACACTGCTGCAGTATGAATCCTTCAGTTCCAAGCAAGCATTTTCAATAGTGGTCTCAGAATTTTGGCTCCCAACGTACATTTCAAGTGTTTAATAAAGAAATTAAACAACCTTGTGAACTCTTCCATTATTGAGGAAAGCTTGAACCCCTCCCCATTGCAGAACTTCTCAGTTTCAGTGATGTTTGAAAGCTTTCAAGCATGTTTCAGGTTTTGCCACAACATCTCGGTGGAGTTTAGACCTGGACTCTGACTATACTATACCAAACCTTTTCCAGGCTGATGTATTTTCTTTCTGGCACAACGTTTGGCCTTTAAAAAAACCATATGAATGGTCAAGGGCCAATGTTAGATGTATATTAGCCAGCTCAAATACTGCGTAGAGAAAATTCTGTGCTCTACACCCCAAAAGGTGCAAGACTGTAGGCATACAAACAATGAACAAGTACAGTACTTTTAGTAATTTGAGGTGCCAGGATTAAAGCTGTAACACCATTCAACATTAACAGAGAAGCTTCAACAGTTCTCTCAATAACTGCCAAGCTTGCAAAATGTCTTCCAGTGACCTTAAGATTTTAAAACTAGACATGCAGTGTAACCTTAACTAATGAAAAGACTCATAAAAATCAAGTTAAGGACTGGCTAAAGAAACGAAACGGTTCTTTACCCGAAAATGTTTGGTGATATCCACGTCGCAGGGCCGGAGATTGCACAGTCGGCTTTCTTTCTCCATCTGGCACTGTGCGTTGTCGTTGGAGAGTCGCAGTGATACACCTTGGCCACAGGTTTTTGAGCATGGGCTCCAGGAGGTGGTCTGGGTAATGCAGTTTTTGTGCCGGATCTCATTGGTGCTTAGGGGGACTGAAAACAATATCAAATGATTTAGTTGGTCCCATTTTCACATTTGAAATTTTTTACCCTTTACAATAACACTGAGGCAAAGGACAACATTACAAGCACAACACACTCAAATCAAGAGCCAGTAGCAGTCAATCATTTAACTCTGGGCTGCAGGTCATGACTGTGATCCTTACCCTCCACAGCATGTCTTGGGCTTGTCTTGCGTGTCCTTCGAGGCTCGTCACAGATCCATTGTTCACAGCACTGGCCTGGAATCTTCACCAGCTTGGGTGATCGGCACCACACGCGAGGAGGCTGTGACTCAGTGCACAGTGGCACACACCCGATTGCCCCATTCACACACAGGCACCGGTATTTACAGTTGGGCTGAAAGCTCTGCCCGTTACGGTAGATCACACCGTTATACTCACAGCCTGTCCCTATCAGATCTACAACACAGAAATACAGAGAGAACAGCACCGATGTCACCAACATGACTAAGCACTGACCATAAGTTACAGATAATGAGAGACTGGGATGAAAAGCACTGGCACTTTTTGTTTTGTATCGTTTGTTTATTTAACGTTGCATCAGCATCAGTGGCTTTTCACGACAGGAGCAATGATACATCAGTACTAGTCAGACACATTCACACTGGGCCAATTTAGAGACACCAATTAACCTAACATGCTAACATGTCTTTGGAATGTGGCAAGAAACCGGAGTCCCCGGAAAAAACCCACTCAGGCACGGGGAAGACATGCTCTTCCCTGAAGCGCCAAGCTCCCAAAGCACATGTACAAATGCTGCCTAGGGTAGGATGACAATATACTAATGCAAGATGGAATATTTACCTTGCATTGCTATTTTACAGCAAATCCTGAGCAACTTCTAACTAATGCAACCTTACAAGGTACAGTCCAAACAACTGATGGTTAAGGGCATTGCTCAAGAGCCTTACAACAACAGCTTGGCAGCACTGGGACTTGAATCCTGGTCCTCATGGTCAATAGTCCAGTACCTTAACCACTGCACCACCACAGTCCCACAGTGGTTTTTAACATATATTACTGAAATAAACATGATATGATCTGTATAACATTGCAACAATGCATCCAGGTCCATAATCCTATACAGTACATTGTGATCACTTATAGTAATTAGACTTGTGTCTCAGCTCTTTATGGTGCAGAATAACATGTTCCATTACAAAGCGGCAAAGGAAGTAAAAAAGTTGATTGGTATGTGGAGTCACTTACATGCACACACTCCTTTTTCGTACCTAGGCTTGTCAACACTGTAGTCACAGTACAGGCCCTTATGGTAGTCACAAGTGTCTCTCTCATTGCAGGTCTCTCCCAGCTGTTTAGCGCAGATCTTACAGCAGTCACAGCCATCTGTGAGCAGGCTAATCCCTGCAGGGCACATAGGGGTGACCTTGGGACATTTACAGGGCCATTTGCAATACTGAGTCCTGTTGAAGGAGTCTGCGGCCACAACCGGCATGGCTGTGGGATTTTGGGACAAGACCTTTGTAACAAAAAAGAAAGGAGAGAAAAGAGACCCATCATGTAATATCAGTCTGATCTACCTGATGGCAGCATTGAGCTTGTTTTCAAATCGTAGGTTATTCACTAATGAGGTTATTCACTAATAACATATTCACTAATATATATTTACATGGATCCTTTGAATACTTTACACAAGTATCTAAAGATAGTTACAAAGCCCATTTATGTTCAGTAATTAAGAACGTACTTTTTATTATCCAATTATAAAGCACAAGTGCCAAAGGTCCCTATATTTGTGCTGCATTACATTGTATATATTTAAACAAAAAGTGCAACTACTAACACACACTGCATGTAAACTGCAATTTACAGTGTAATAACAACAATGATATTAATAACAACAACAATAGAAGTAACAGCTGGGGCAACACAGCAGCACAATGGTTAGCGCTGTTACGTCGCAGCCTCAGGAACCCAGGTTCAAGTCCTGGCATGGCCGCTACATGTGTGATGTTTGGTGTTATGGTGTTCTCCCTGTGTATGTGTGGAATTTCTCCAGGTACTCCACATTCAAAATACATGCACTAGATCAGCTGGCATCTCTAAGGTGCCCCCATGTGGGTCTGAATTGGATTTAGCAGGAATGGAAAGTGGATGATAATTGCAATTACACCCTTTTCTTTATCGTTTCAGTAATCTGCTCTTAAAGTCAAAACTGCAGGATATGTTTTTCAAATAAATTAGTTTAATTAACTTGGTTAGTCAGGGCATATATGATTTGCTTTCTATTATCTGATGTCCATTAATACCTGAACTCACCTTATGATGAGTTCAGGTCACATGTTCAAGCACGTTTCTGTTTAATAGACTATAATTAGACAGATGGATGGAAAGCCAGACAGAAGGGTAGGCAGGCAGACAGTCGGATGGAAACCCAGACTGATAGGTAGGCAGGCAGAGAGGCTGGCAAGCAGATGGATGGAAACCCAGACAGAAAGGCATGCAGGCAGGATTGAGTAAATATTTAGTAAAACGGGACCCTTTTGTTTGTTTTAATTTCACAGTCCTTTGTAAATAAAGTTATAGATTTTCACTGTTTGTTAGGTTGGATATTCAAGGCCTCTATGATTTGCATGTCCCCTATTACCGTTTCAAATGCCAATTCACATTTAGTGTATTTAGCAGACTAGTGGACCACTTGGAATTTTCCTGAACTTAATGACCAACATTAACACCAGCAAATTTTACACTACAGTGATGAACAAATTAGATTTTTAGATATTTTAAATTACTTTATCTGTATAATTATGCAGCTATGCGTCAGGTTTTTAAACCAATAAACCGTTATAGGCTACAACGCTGAGGCAATGCTTTAGAAATGGCAACTTTTGATGTTCGTTATTTACTCGTTGGATTAACAGTGGACAAATGGCGCAAAAAGAAAAAGGAGAGGGAAAACAAGAAATGCTGAAATGAATATTAAGGAGATGGAAATGTTGGTACAATGAAGAAATGAAGCTGACGTGTTCTGTTTTCAGACTTAATGTGCTGAGAAAATATTGTTTTTTCAGAAGTCGCCAAACCTAAAGTAGATTCATCCTCAGTTTTATGCCACAGAAAAGAAAGAAAAGTGACTACTTTGCTTTCAACATCTTCGTTGACATTCTGGACTAAAACAGGTATGGACTACGTTCAGAAGGAATTATTTATTACCAGCGTTAATAATTAGCCTTATTTATCAAGCACAGTTGTAGCCTAATTTTGCCTTTTATAAGTATTAAGTCACCAGACGCCGTGGTTGTAACGTGGATAAGGTGGGTTTGATAAGACCCTAATTCGTGATTTTAAAGAAATATGTCTAATAATAATAACGGCATACTGCAATCACACTAATTATTATTAAGTGTTCTTATAATGAAGGCTCGTGGACCTCTGATTCTGGTTCCGCAGTATTATGCGGTCTGGGACGAATTCACACTTCTCTTACAGTGAATCAACGTATGCAATGTGACATTTTAGTAAAATAAATCTCTCACCCGATGAAATCCACTGGCTACCAACAGGATCCAGGACAGGAGCCACCTCATCCCTAAAATCCAGTGTTAGACGCATCGAGACACAAAACAATTAATTTCTGCTCGGATTAAATCCACCGCGTACCTCGTATTTCCCTGAAATACCACACTGCCACATTTACACTCCGTCTCTCTCTCTCTCTCTCTCTCTCTCTCTCTCTCTCTCTCTCTCTCTCTCTCTCTGACGTCACCGTACCGACCCGGCCGGTCCTGACTCCACTCCTCTCAGTTAACTGCGACAAGTTGAAACCACAAAGACCATTAATGAGTGCAGGGATTGTTCTTAATGACATTTGCCCAGCACAGATTTCTGGGGTTATGTTAACCACATTTCTTCAGTTTTGCATGGAAGTCAGGAGTGGTAACTTTGGTAAACTGTTTTGTTTCCCAAGGATGTATTTCTTTTAATTTTTTATTTAACGTTGCATCAGCATCTATGGCAATTCAAAACAGGAGCAATGTTACATATACTAATCAGACACATTCACACTGGGCCAATTTGGAGCAACCAATAAACCTAACACATGTCTTTTGACTGTCAAAGGAAACCAGAGTACCTGGAGTTAACCTATGCAGACACGGGGATCACAGGGGAGGACAAAGTCCGAGGTCAGGATAGAACTAGGCATCTCTGGGGCTGCGAGGCGACAGTGTTAACCGCTTGCCTCACTGTGCCACCCCTATTCTCCCAACAAACTCCTATACCAGGGTGCTGGAACGGAGGCTCTATCTGATAGTCGAATCAAGGATTTACATTTACATTTACATTTACAGCATTTAGCAGACGCCCTTATCCAGAGCGACTTACAATTGGTACAATCTTACAATCCAAGCAATTGTGGGTTAAGGGCCTTGCTCAAGGACCCAACAGTGGCAGTGGCAGTGGCATTTAGGAGGAATAAGGTGGGTTCTGCCCAGGCCGTGTAACAGTGGACCAGCTCTTCTCCTGCATAACTTTCTGAAGAGTCATGTTAGTATGCTAATCCAGTCTATATGTGCTTTGTGAATTTGGAGAAGGCATGTGTTTGTGGGCAGCACGATGGCTCAGTAGGTAGGACTGTCACCTCACAGCGAGGAGGTCCTGGAATCAATCCCCAGGTGGAGAGGCCTGGGTCCTCCCTGTGTCAGTGTGGGTTTACTCTGCGTACTCTGGTTTCCTCCCACAGATGATAATGGTGTCCATTTATCACCAACTGAGGCAGACATTTGACATGCACTTGTGTGTTTTGCTGCAGAGTATGAATGACCTGGGATGAGAATTAGCATCTGAAAGTCCATGGCCATGGTACACTCTCAGGAATGAGAGGGATGTTCTCTTCAGGTGAGGGGAAAAACCTGCCCTAGTGTAGGTAAAAGAGATTGATAAACAGATTGGGTCAGTGGCAGCAGTGTTGCAGTCATCGTACCAGCCTTTGATGGTGAAGCAGTAGCTTTGTCTTTGAATGAAGAAATATTTCTATACTCTCATATGGTTATTGGCTTTGGGTAGTTACCAAAACAGTAAGGTCATAGTTACAAGTGTCAGAAATGAATTTCTTATGTAGAGTTGCTGGGTTTCCTCTCCATAACATGGTGAGGTGTTTATCAGTCAGGGGGAACATTAGAGTGGCCTCACTTCAGTTGAGGTGATTTAGCCATCTCACAATAATGTCCCCTTCAGAGAACCCAAGGAAGACCCAGAACCCATGGGAAGGATTATATTTCACAGTCTTGGGAAAGTGGAGGGATACACATTTTTCACGTTTTTTAGACTAGGAGAAGGGTAATGCAAACTGAGGCTGATTTATTTCATAGTCCAATATACAGACAGTACCGTGTCCCTTCTCGTTAGCTCTGGCTACACAGACCTCCTAATATAAACCACCAGAGTAATATCACTGTGAAGAAACATCTCACCCTTGATGCAAATATGTCATCCACACAATAGCTGGACTGATGGTCTCAGTTACAGAGTCACTGACTTTTTTTGTTTTCAGCCCTTGTTCAAATGTCATATTTAAAAGACCAACATTAATCCAATATTGACTAATATCTACTTGTTCTCTAGAACATTTTTATGGAAAACAGGACCATACAGTGATGAAAACTCTGTGATTATAATTCATATACCTGCATTAAAACCAAAGATAAACACCATGGTAGTAGTAGCTTAGAGATTAAGGCCCTGGACTACTAATAAATAGACTGAATTCAAATTCTGGCTTTTCCAAGCTACCACTGTTGGGCCCTTAAGCAAAACCCTTAACTACTGACTTAGCTTAATTGTATGTCAGACTGGATGAGTTGTCTGCTTAATGCCATAAATATTTCATGCAATATTTTTTCAACAACCACATTTTATCAACTTCTCCCCTGCTGCTATTTTAACTGCTGAAAGATACAAATGTCAGTGCTTACTACCATCATACTGTGCAATTGAGAGAGGATTCCAATTTGATGGAAACCAAGGAAGCCATAGTTTGCAGAGGCATTTATTACTCATAAAATACACTCAATTACAAAAAGAAATGCACTAAGAAGGACTTGTTAGGATCGACTGAATCTTTATATGTATGAATGTACTGATGATATATGTAAGTCATTACAATATTAGAGGGAAAGGATATGTTTGTTTTGGAAAACATACAATTGCAAGGAGGCTCTAGTACCCTATTGGGCCAACTCTAACCTGGATACAAGATGAGACACAGTTGGGAAAATGAAGGAATACATGTTCTGTATGGAATCCTGTGGCGCATTTGCCCACAGATGTTTACATCTGGGCCTGTTGATCCTGCACAGTCATACGTTGCTAAAGCTGGCATCCCAGCTTGTGCCATAAATGCTTGAGTGGCTCTAAATCTTTCAACCGTGTAGGCAAAGGAAGTGTTGCAAACTGACAGAGACATTCCTGGGAAGCACTTGCTGTGTGTGGGTGACCATTAATCTGCTGAAAAATGACAGTTGGAAGCTCTGCCATGAGAGGAAACCATGTGACCCCAGGATGTCCTACACATATTGCTGAGTTGTTAGTGTCCCTCGTATCACTACTGATACGAGGGACACTAACAACTGCTCCACAGCAAAGGCAGGATTGAAACTCTTACCACAAGGCCTCCGTACTCGTACCCAAACATCATTGTATCCCAAACAGAACCAAGATTCGGTGATGGTGGCTGGATGTCAATGGCAGGACACATAATGGGGGACAACAAATTTCCTTTTGCTAAGTGTCTGGAAATGGTCCAGTCAGAGACCGAGGGATGTTGTGAAGGGAGCACCTGTTTCTGGATGGTGGACAATGAAACTGCAGGAATTGCTCGTGCTTGTCAGTGGATCAAATGATCTTCTCTACTAGTGTTCTGTCTGAGCCACCAGGAGTCTCTTCACCTTGTGTGCGCCCTCATGGAACCACTGCTCCCAACACCTCCTAACAGCTATGTCAGAACAGCCTAGATGGAAGGCAATTAATCAGAATAACCATTCTGCTTCTCTCAGTCCAGTGATGTGCCCCCTCCCAAAGTCTGTCAACTGGGCAAAATGTCTTTGATTGTGTCGTAGTGGCATGTCTACCAGTCAACAATTTCTCACCAAGAGGACACTACCCAAAAGTAGCCTCTGAGAGTCTTTTTATAGGGCAGGGGTGTAAGAACCTGGTGTATAATCAGATCACATGTTTAATCATTTACACATCTGCATGAGACATAACTGCATGCCGAGTTTTACAGCAATCCAACATTTCTATCTGGGGTTTTTTTGTCAATTAGTATATACTGTATGACAAAATTCAATAATTAAGTCATGTTGTGCAAAACATTGTACTACATAGTGTACCCATACATTGGCTTACACTAGTGTTGTAATACTTGAGAACGGTCTTGAGACAATAAACGAGCAATCTCGGCCTCGACTTGATATCGGGGTGAGGTGGATTTTTTTGTCAAGATCAGCTGAGTCCAATGCGTCTGTCGGAGGTAATATTAATTATAAACTGAACTTTTTTCCCATCCTTATTGAATATCAACAGTCCATACAAACAGAATAAATCAGTGCCTTTCTCTACATGTCTAAATAAAATCTGCACTCAGATTAACTGTCAGGGAAAAACAACTTACTGCTTTTTCGTTCAGTATCCAGTCAATGAACCCCCTTTATTTTGAAGACTGTGGGACTGTGATGGCCTGGTGGTTAAGGTATTGGATTATGGACCAGGGTTCAAATCCCACCTCTGCCAAGCTTCCATTGTTGGGTCCTTGAGCAAGGCCTTGAGCAATTGCTTGTATGGTAAGACTGTATCAGTTGGGAGTCGCACTGGATAAGGGTGTCTGCTAAATGCTCTAAATGAAGAGTCTGATGTTAAGATTGCAAGTGTGTATATTTACCTGCTTGCTTTACTTAGTTAGTATAGCTTAGTATAGTTTTGTTTAAGAGCAGATTGAAATGTTGTTATTATGTTTTCAAATTTGTATTGACTTCTGATTAAGTTTGAGAGGGAAGGGAAACAGAATGTATAATGAATAACAATAAATGTAACGCGAATTACAAACTAAAACATTTATGTTTTCCATTTACTTCTTTTATTTTTGTATGATATTCTGAATTGGTCTCATCTTGGTCTCAGCCATTCCCGGTCTCAGTCTTGACTTTTAGTCGACTACTAAAAGTCTTGGGCTCAACTTGCAGACTCTGTGACCCGGTCTTGGTCTTAATTCAGACTTGGCTCTAGCGGTCTTGACTACATTACAACAGTACCTTACACCATTACAAATCTCACATTGCTTCTGAAAGAAATTACTATTTTTTTTGCCACTTATATTATCTACGACATTTTGTTTTCAGATTTTTTTCCAATGTTTTTTTGCCTAGGAAAAGTGGTATTTGTCATGGGCTTTGTATCAACCACAATTAATCATGTTCAAATCGCATGATGGAAAGGTGGACTATGGATTCTACTAATGTAAGGTTTATAGTCAAGTCAAGCCAAGTCAGATTTATTTATATAGCGCTTTTCACAATGGAGCAGTGTCTCAAAGCAACTTTACAAGTTTAGATTATCTCCTAATATCTACGTCCAATCCCAAACTGAGCAAGCCTAGGGTGACAGTGGCAAGGAAAAACTCCCTAAGTGTTATGAGGAAGACACCTTGGGAGGACCAAGACTCAAAAAAGGACCCAACCTCCTTGGGCGGCATAGATGATAAAACTAAGAATGAAACCAAAATCATGGAGTCATAGTTCAAATAAAATGAGAAATATGCACATCGGCATTAAGTAGTCCGATACACAGAGTCCAAGCAGGAAATTCGTTGGTGGCACTTCGACCCCAGATAACTGGAGGAGGGTGAGGGTTATTGCCTCCGGTGTGGCCTGGGTATGATGGGGCTGGTGCTGAATCAAATAGGGCTCTAATTAGGAGGAAACTGAAAACTGAAGGTTAAATTAAATATATGAGAACTATGAGAACATAGTTCAGGTAATTGGTGATGCTCAAAGCTTTGACTTTGCTCTTCTATTTAAGAAAGAAAATCAAGATGCATTTCTAGTAGCATTAGCTTGCTTCAAGTGTTGGTTGAAGGTCAGGTGAATGGCATTTTTAAAGGTCACAGGAGCCTAAACATCTACAATTTACTGTAGTCTCTGTCCAACGAAGGCAACAGTGGGAGTTCATGGGAATAGTCAGCATGACGAAAATCCTGGACCCAACTCTTTTTAGTAGGAAGCTAACATTAAAATGCAATGTGGTCTATAATTACACATAATCTGAACCTGCCATAGAAGATTCTAACACTCACAATGATGCTCACAACTCAAAATGAGCTATATATATATATATATATATATATATATATATATATATAAAAAGTGTCTAGAGTAATACTGGATTACTGGGTGTTGTAGAAGATCAGCGTGTTTATTATACCCTGGGTTATGCAGTGCTAAGAACTGTTTTCCTTGACATAAACTGAGTTTTTGTGATTATGGAATCTACGAGAGTGAACAAAATAGATGAGTATATCATATTGTTCTGAAAGTGAACAGCTGAAAATATAAATCCACTGGCTTATATGGGATGTGATGGACAAAAATGTAAAATATATCTTACTTTAAGCTATGTTTTAGCCTGGGTTCATTAAGAGGGTTTGTTGAATGCAAATTAATATGATATTAATATACAGTATATCTTATTATATTTGAAGACTTGTTTATTCTCTGGTTCATATAACGCAGAAGCAAATGACAGTGTACATATGGTGAGATCAGGAAAACCCACAGGCAGACTTCAAATGATGTCTAAGTTTAGAGGGATAATATGCATCTTGGAATAACTTTTGCTCTGTAGTACTGGGTCATTAAACTTTCACCACTTCAGCAGCACAACTGCTTTACTTTAATACATAAACTTTATACATAATTGTAATGGTATGCTTTAATCAGATGTTTATCTGGCTTATCATAATTACAATTACCTATAGCAGTATTATTTCATTTCATATTCAGCTGGCAGCAAAAACGAAACTCTGTTTTGTTTTTTAAATGCAGTTTTATTATTTTCTCTAAGGCCAATAAAATGTGACATCAAAATCCATCAACAGAAATCAGTTGTGTGTTTTGTGTTGTAAAGTGATCTTGAATAAACACTCAAATTCACATGGATTTGACTGTTTAACTATAGCTGTCCTTCTCAGACTTGGGTT
The DNA here is from genome assembly GCA_025084515.1 of Ancistrus triradiatus. Lineage (NCBI taxonomy): Eukaryota > Metazoa > Chordata > Actinopteri > Siluriformes > Loricariidae > Ancistrus > Ancistrus triradiatus. Next base: position 35,052 of record JAJAGP010003112.1, read on the forward strand.
TGCTTTGTGTCACTGTAGAGATGAAATCAGACAAAAGCACTTTCTTTGGAGTTACAAATGAATTACTCTCTTCCTCTGGGTTTTTAAACAAGAATTTGCCTGAAACATAAGAACATTTTTAATAACATTAGTACAAGAAATACTTTTCTATAACTGAAAATTGATATGTATAAACTGATATTAGTTAAACATGACACCTGTTGTGACTATACAGTGGATGGTGCTTGAAAGTTTCTGAATCCTTTAGAATGTTTCTGCATAATTATAACCTAAAACAGTATCAGATTTTCACACTAGTCCTAAAAGTCAATAAAGAGAATCCAAGCAAACAAATGAGACAAAAATATTATATTTAGTCACTATATATTTAGGAAAATGATCCAATATTACATGTGTGTGAGTGGCAAAAGTATGTGAACATTTGCTTTCAGTATCTAATATGATGCCTTAGGCAGCAACAACTGCAACTTTCATGTAACTGTTGATCAGTCCTGCACATTGGCTTTGAGGAATTTTAGCCTATTTCTCTGTACAGAAAAACTTCAGCTCTATGTTGTTGGTGGTTTTCAACATCATGAACTGCTCGCTTCAGGTCCTTCCACAACAGTCCTGTTGGATTAAGGCAGTGGTACTCTGACATTTTCCGTTAGAATTTGCTGGCATATTTCAAAATCCACTGTTCCATCAATGGCAGCAAGCCATTGTGGACCAGACATAGAAAAAAAAAAAGACCCAAATCATTATACTATCACCACAATGTTTGACAGATGGGATAAGGTTTTCATGCTGGAATGCCATTTTTTCTCCAGACATAATGCTTACCAAATAAAAAGTTTTATTTTGGTTTCACCCATCCATATAACCTCCTTCCAACAGCTGTCTGGCTTGTCCACATGCCACATAGCTGGCTGCAATCTTCTTTTTGGAGAGCAGTAGCTTTCTCTTTGCAACTCTTACATGTCCACCATTGCTGTTTAGTGTTCTCCTGATGGTGGACTTATGAACATTAAAAATCAGATAGTATAAAAGAGTTTAGCTTTTAGTTGCTTAGAAATTCTCTGGGTTACTTTGTGAGCTTGTGACTATTACATGCCTTCTTCACTTTGTATAAGTCTTTCTGACTGTAGATTTGTGGAGTTCAAGTTCTTTAGAGGTGACTTTGTAAACTTCCTCAGCATAATGAGCATCAACAACTCTTTCTCTGAGGTCCTCAGCAATCTTGTTTGTGCCATGATACACATACACAAATATATGTTGTGAAGAGCAGTCTTTGATAGATCAATATTTTTTAAATACAGACGTATTCACTCACACCTGACTGTTTTCCAATTCAAAACACCCCACTCATCTTCAAATAAACTGCAAATTCCAGAGGTTCACACTTTGCTGCTCATAGATATGTAACTTCGGATCATTTTCATCAATAAATGAAGTATAATATTCATGTCTAATTTGTTTAATTGCGCTCTGTCCACTTACGGTATTTTTGTAAAAATCTGGGGCCGGATTCACAAACGTTTCTTAAGAAAGAAAATCTCCTTAAATGTGCTTTTTTCTTAACTTCATTCTTAGGAAAGAAGTTTACAAAAGTTTGTTATTCTTCAAATGATTTCTTAAGAATTACCTTATTTTTTTCTCAACTCTCTTCTTAAAAACAGTTCTAAGAATGAGTGGTATTCTTGAACACATTATGTTTGTAAATGTTTTCTTAACCTTAAGATTAGCTTACACTTGCCTTAGGCTCTAAAAGTTTAAGGTAAGCATTGAAACTTAATACTTTAAACAAATTAGTTACTGGAAATAAGGCTTACATTTCAATTTAAAAGGTCATCCTTAAAATACAAAAGTCTCCATAAAAAAAGTTTATGGCAAAGCCGGCTATTTCTCCCACCATCACGTCTATTTCTTGTTTACTAAGGTTTTTTGAATGCTTGGTTTGAATTTCCTCCATTTTGCCATCCTCAGAGAGGATTAAACCAATAACGGAAATACCGGCAATAGAAATTCAAAACGTGTCTTGTAAGCTGTAAAATGCAACATAGTCTACATGAGAAAACAATGAAGAGTTTATTAAGAAAATCTTAAGAAAGTAATTATGATTTGCTTAAGAAAATATTTGAGACCTTCCTAAGTTTTTCTTTTTTTTTGAGAATTGCATTTAAGAACATTCCTATGACCTTGTTAGTGTTTGTCTTAAGAACCTTCACAAGTTTTTTCTTAAGAAAGCTTTCATGAATCCGGCCCCTGATGATGCTTTAGGTATTTTTAATTCAGAAATGTAAAAAGTTCTAAAGGATTCACACATTTTCAAGCACTACTGTATACGGAAACATTTCCACACCCCTTATCACCCTCTGACTCCCTGTTACACTTGCACAAATTAGAGAGTATTACTGACCAGTGGAGGTGCTCAGAGCTGGAACATATTGAGTCCAAAAGGAGCACTGGTGTGCCTGAAGGCTCTTGCGGTTGCTGAGGGTAGGAGTCAGCTCTTTATAATTCTGCCCATTTGGGTGGGGCAGGAACTTGGGCCATGGAGGTAGGAGTTCACTGAAGGACGTTCCAGACACAGAGAGAGGCAGGTTGGGATTTCTACAGAGGGATGATAAAGTGATAGAGAAGGACATTTGAAAATGACTAGGAATATACAACATCATTCCATGTTAACAGGGCAGCATAGATATATATGTACCCAGACTTGATGAAGTTGGCCATGTAGGTCATTATCTGCAGAGAGAGAGTCCTCTCTGTGGAGGTGAAGAGTTCTCGAAATACTGGGGTAAATGGCACTCCAAACAAATAACGTACATCCAGAGAAGATGACAAATCAGCACTGAGTTGGGAGAAAACAACAAAGGTTGTATCAAAGGGAGAACACAACAAACAACCAAAGAGTGTAATTGTTCAGTGACAATGGGTTAAGCACTTGGACAAAAATACAAAAAACAAAAGGGTAGTGCCCAAGATACACAAGATACTCTGACTGACTAGAATAAAAATCACTGGACCTCAATTCCATATAAAAACACTTATTTATTGGGAATAGCAGGTGATATAACAAAAATATATACAAGCTGCATTCTGCAGTAATTGCATGGAACATTGGGCTTAACTTTACACATATTAATGTGGACATATGTATGAGAAAAAAAAAAGTATCTGCCAACCCACAAAGTGTGAAATCAGACAACCGAGTCGGACTGTCTAGCTCAGAAACCTGGGATTTGCATTTGATAAATTTGGGTTTTGATAAAAGGTTTGCAAAGGTGCGCCAATTTTTTCTCTAGAGCTGTACACACTAACATTATATTGAAGCTAATAGTAAGAGCTGTTGTCTGCACAGACCAGCACAAATCTCTACATTGATCCCCAGCCTCAGAGGACAGAAGAGCTGAGTGGATAAAGTATATTTTTGATAACAACATCTCAGTTACAGTCAGCAAAAACCTGTACTTCTGTGATAACCATGTTCTGTCTTACTGGATTTCCAACCTGGGTCATTACAGTACAAGACTGGCAACAAACTTAACCCTAAAAGAGGGAATAATTGCCAACTGCATGTGGCAAAGCTGCCAACAAGGTAAATATAAATATTTAAAAGGCTGACACAACATTAGAGCTTGATTTAATTACGTTTACGGTTCTTGCATTTACTTAAAATCTAGAAACCTAGCGTTTGATGACGGGTATTTAATGTATATATGCACAGGAGTCATGCACAACAGCTACCATGGTAGCGCAAAGCCATACTTTCCTCTGGACAGCCTGCAAAAGAGAGCGGTGGTGTTAGCAGTGGCTCATTATCATGTAAAGGAACAGGGGCCCAAACAAGCCGTTGCGAACAAGGCTTTTAGGCAGGGTGGGAAGGGTGCTCAGGTGCTTGATCCTTGTGGTATTTTGACCAAAGCATGTCACAAACATTTCATTAAGACTCCAGGGAACTGTGATATATTGTGGAAAAGGGGTATGTCACAGTTACAGTAGTCAAATATAGTCAAGTACAGTATTTGGAATTCTCCACACGATACAATTACTCCAAATACTCCAAGGAGGCAAATGACAGTAAAGATCTTTAAGTACATTTTTGCATCAGATGTTGCCATCCTTATATGTATTATCATTTATAAGCATCCTGGTTAAAAATAACCAGCTCACCAGCCAGAGGCACATCGATAACTGATTGGTTGTAATACACATTTACAGTGGGGCAAAAAAGTATTTAGTCAGCCACTGATTGTGCAAGTTCTACTTAGAAAAATGAGAGAGGTCTGTAATTTTCATTATAGGTACACTTCAATTATGATAGACATCCAGGAAATCACATTGTAGGATTTTTAAAGAATTTAAATGTAAATCATGGTGGAAAATTAGTATTTGGTCACCCACAAACAAGCAAGATTTCTAAGTATCACAGACCTGTAACTTCTTCTTTAAGAAGCTCTTTTGTCCTCCACTCGTTACCTGTATTAATGGCACCTGTTTGACCTCGTTATCTGTATAAAATGCACCTGTCCACAGCCTCAAACAGTCAGACTCCAAACTCAACCATGGCCAAGAACAAAGCTGTCTAAGCACAGCAGGAAAAAAATTGTAGACCTGCACCAGGCTGGGTAGAGTGAATCTACAATAGGCAAGCAGGTTGGTGTGAATAAATCCACTCTGGGAGCAATTGTAAGAAAATGAAAGACATACAAGACCATTGATAATCTCCCTCGATCTGGGGCCCCACGATAGATCTCATCCCGTGGGGTTTCAAATAGTCATGAGAATGGTGGGCAAAAATCCCAGAACTTCACAGAGGGACCTGATAAATGACCTGGAGAGAGCTGGGACCAAAGTAACAAAGGCTACCATCAGTAACACACTACGCCGAGAGGGACTCAGATCATGCAGTGCCAGGCTTGCCCCCCTGCTTAAGCCAGTACATGTCCAGGCCCGTCTGAAGTTTGCCACAGAGCATATGGATGATTCAGAAGAGGATTGGGAGAATATCATGTGGTATAAAATCAGAACTTTTTGGTAAAAACTCAACTTGTCATGTTTGGAGGAAGAAGAATGCTGAGTTGCATCCCAAGAACACCATACCTACCAAAACCTCCTTTCATCAGTGAGAGCATTAAAGATGGAACGTGGCTGGGTAATGAAGGAGTGGCTCCGTAAAAAGCATTTCAAGGTCCTGGAGTGGCCTAGCCAGTCTCCAGACCTCAACCCCATAGAAAATTTGTGGAGGGATGTGAATTATATTTTCCAACATAATTTACAATTAAATTCTTTAAAAATTCTACAATGTGATTTTTTTTCTCATTTTGTCTCTCATAGTTGAAGTGTACCTATGATGAAAATTACAGACCTCTCTCATCTTTCTAAGTAGGAGAACTTGCACAATCAGTGGCTGACTACCGTATTTTTCTGACCATAGGGCACACTTAAAATCCTTTAACTTTCTCAAAAGTCGACAGTGCGCCTTAAAATGTGGTGCGCCTAATATATGAATTAATTCTGGTTGTGCTTTCGGCCACCGTAGTCATGAGCATCGCAGAGTAATACCAATCTGTGCTTCAACATTAGGGTATGTGCATTCATTCATTCATTTTCGAAGTGGATTTAAAACTCAGCGCTATCAGTACAACATGGAAATAGAGCAGCTGTGAGAGAATTCAACATTAACGAATCAATGGTACGGAAGTGGAGGAAGCAAGAAGACGCCCTGCGCCAGGTAAAGAAGTCCAAACTGAGTTTCCGACAGAACTTAAGAGTTTTGTTTCATTTAATGCGCCTTATAACCCGGTGCGGTTTATGTATGAAAATAGATCCGTTATGTATGAAAATAGATCCGTTAGAAGTCGATCATTCATATCGCGCCTTACAGGCTTGTTTATAGCCCGAAAAATACGGTAAATACTGGGTTTTAACTGTTGTACTAAACTGAATGAGCATTTATATGGTCTGAGAACATGGAATTCTAACTAATAGGTACATATACTGTACAACTAAAAGACAATAAATAAAATTAAGAAAAAACAATAATTGTACAATGTGGCACAAATGTTAGCTAAATTCCAAATAATTTTCCAAACAAAAAGTATCTGAATTCTAAAACAGGAAATTCAACAGTTGGCAAATTCTCATTTATTATATATAATTTATTATAAGCTTATTTGCATATTTGTCAAAATATCTGCACTAAACATTGCACAATATGCTATTGGCATAAACATTATGTAGTTAGTTACAAAATGTTTGAGTTACTGATTGCCATTATGCAGTACCTGTTGTGGGCCATCTCTCCAGGCAGGTGGTACATGTAAACACTGGCACGTGTGTTGGAGGCCCAGAAGTTGGCCATTTCTACAGAGGGACAGGTGATGAAGAAATCTCTGTAATAGAACCACAAGACATGAATTTACAAGCCGGATACCTCTGTCTATGGGACAAAATGCTGACTATATCATAATGACAAAAGCTGTATTTATGAGTTCCATTTTTATACAAATACTTGTTATACTTGTGTGTTAAAGAAGCATTTAAGATGAAACGTTGTGTTGTTAAGTGTTTTTATGTTTCTTGCTTTCAGAGCCCCAATGGAATTTCAACTCTTTATTTGGTGTGGTTACATTGCAACTTGTTCTAAAATAGGAGGTCATCCAAGCATGAAAAATCTGCTCATTTGTATACATGATTAAGTAACAGACTCCAATGGTCTTAACTGCTGAAATTGCTTGGACTCTTCAACAGTTTTGCTTCAGCAGTTCTCTATACTAAATGTAGTCACTTTTCTATAAATGTTTTTCCAGCATATGGAGAAAATGGTTCAAAAAACCTGACAAGAGGTTGCAGCAACATGATTTTGAGTGTGTATACAAGAGGTTGTAACACTATAAGAGGCCAAATAAACAGATCATCTAATAATAATATTCATCCTATAGAGCAGCTGTCATAAACCCAAAGATGCTTGACAATAATGAGGAGAAAATTAATGCAAATAAGAAACTACAGGAAGTTTTCAGAAAAAAAATGAAAGTTTTAAGTTTTGATTTAAAGGCAGAAAGTGGCAAGGTTTTTTCAAATTGATTGAGGGAGAGAATTAGTTACAGCACTGTATGACCTGACACCCATAGATGAAAAACTAGTATAAATAACTGTACTAACAGTACTAGAGGACTGGAAGGTGTGGAAGGGAATGGTCAAGAGTGCACAAGAAGGTTGGTCCCTTATTAAGCCCTAGTCCTCTCAAGGTTTCTTTCTTATCACATTTAGGGACCTTTTCTATACCTAGGCTTGCTCAGTTAGGTCTGTGGGCCTAGATACTTGTAAAGTTGCTTTAGGACAATGCTCTTTTGTAAAAATCACGATACAAATAAATTGGACTTGACAAGACTTTACAAGGCTTGTTTCTCAGCTTTCACTTCACATGATAAGAAACAAGGTTACATTACAGTCCTGTAAATTAACAGATATAGAATGGATCAAATACTTGAGGGCCCTTTGTGTGTAATGACAAAGTTATCTAGATCTGATCATCATCTACAGTCTAAATGAAAATATTACAACAAAGCTGTATATAACATATCAGAGAAAAGAGCAAACTGCCGTGAAAGTTACTCAGATTTTTTAGTGTGCTTGTTTTACATGTGCCATAATCCAGTCTATATCTGACAGTATTTATTATGGGTGGAATAAGGCTCTAAAACTCACTACCTCTCTCTCTTACTAAAGAACAGCTTCTACTTCAGTGAGCCACAATGTACTGTAAAGAAGTTACTCATGTCCCATTAAAGGCTTATGGTGTTACAACTGTAAATATATTAATAAGTGTTTACACATACACTGTTTAGATATGCTGGATGTTATTATTAAAATGTGAAAACTCAATAAAAAAAAAAACTCCAAATAAACTCGGCTTAATATACAAAAAAAATCATACTTTCTAAAAAAGACCAACTATTATTGAGGCACTAACAATGACAGGGCATGGCCATAACTACGACTGAAATTAAGACTTTCTTTATAGTAGAAGAAAACACAACAAATTAAATTGGCGCTTAGTGGTGAAGACACACAAACATGTGTGTGCATCTCCAGAACCAGGTGACAGTCAAAACCAGATCTGTATTGTTATGGAAGAAGCCACAAAAATGATGAGGTTAGGCATCACACACAGTCAGTCTATTTCAGACTCTGCCATTTCCTTCCTCCTGACCATAAAAGCTACACCCTTTTCAGTGCAAGTGTGCGCAAAGCTTACTTAGAGAACTTTGTTTAAGCAGATTCTGCTTTAAAATTTAAAATAACATTGTTGACATGAATGTGTGAACAGATGAGATCACATGCAGTTATGATATCTGAGGATGCTCCTGTTAGTAAAACTTTAATTTCTTGTCAATTTATCATTAAAACTCAAGACAGAGCAAAAAATTTAAAGTAAAAAGTAAAAACAAAGTTACCAACTGTAATGGAAATGTGATAAACTATTTAGATTTAAACTTGCATTTGGACTTAAAATTTAAGCTAATTTTATATTTCATACACAACGCACATGCCCATTTTAAAACTTTTTAATATCAATTTGCTTAAAAAAACTTGTTAAAAACTCACATATAACCATATAGATTCATGTCATAAGCTGTTTCAGTAACAGCTCTTGCCTGACTGTGAAGTTGTATCTATAGGTTTTTTTAAATATATAGTTTTATTCTTTGTACCACCTGATTTTTTCTCAGACTTATATAAACTGGCATCTCCTTGAAATTATGTTGTTTTTGGATTTGTTTAATGGATTTAAAGTTACTGTTTTTTAGAAAGTTACAAGAATCGTTATTCAAAAGTGAATTGAATTATTTCAGCGACTCATAAATGGTTCTCAAAATTTGAAGAAGGGTTTTAGCCATGTTACTGCAACACAAAGGTCAATTGGGCTTTTCTTTCTGACCATATCCTGATCAATATTATCTGAAAAGATAAATGTTCCTTTGTTGCTTGTGAGATAAAATAGTCATAAAAACTTGTATTTGTAGGTACCTTGTGGCATTCTCTAAAGCACGAGAGAAGACACTGTAGCCAGAAGGACTTGGAGCATGTTGAAGAGAGTAAAACCAAGTAGCTGCTTCCTTCACAAACATATTAGCCTCACTGCCTCCAAGAGAATTAGACAGAGCCTCGTAGAAAGCAGTTTTACTGTCTGCTCTTCCCTGAAGCTGCTCAAAGTTCTGTTAAAAGAATAAGAAAACAAAATAGAATTCAACAGAGGACATAATACCACTCCAGCAAATGTTACCAAGAATATGAATAACTTGTTTTTTAGCTTTAAGCCTTGGAGTATCTGCTGTGTTGTAATTTATTTTAGTACTTTTCCTACATGGCCTGACCTTAATGTTTTTAGCTCTGCTGATCAGGCCATCCTCAGCTGAAGAGCCGAGCATCAGCGGCACTCTGTGGAAACTCCCGGCATTCAGGGCTATGGATGGATGTTCCTTAACCGATACACCATCAACCACTGGAGACCAAGCCTGCAGGGGGCCGCTCACTGCCAACAACTGCACAAAAACAAAACCATACAATGTGTATTAACAAATATCTTTTACATTGAAATCCATTCACTTTCATATGTTTAGCAACATGCATGATGAGAAAGCAGTTTTACAGAGATCTGGGTCTAAACTGAATGAGTAGGCCAGAGGTGGAAAGAAAAAGATACATTTCATGAAGATAAAGCCAGAGAAAAATGAATATACAAGACCACAACACAATGAGACATACAAAACCACTGATAATCTCCCTCGATCTGGGACCCCACGCAAGATCTCATCCCGTGGGGTCAAAATGATCACGGTGAGTAAAAATTCCAGAACTACACGGAGGGAACTGATGAATGACCTGCAAAGAGCTGGGACCAAAGTAACAAATCTACCATCAGTAACACACTATGCCGAGAGGGACTCGGATCCTGCACTGCCAGGCGTGCCCCCCTGCTTAAGCCGGTACATGTCCAGGCCCATCTGAAGTTTGCCAGAGAGCATTTGGATGATAAAGAAAAGGACTGGGAGAATATCATGTGGTCAGATGACACCAAAATAGAACTTTTTGGTAAAAACTCAATGCTGAAGAAGAATACTGAGTTGCATCCTAAGAACACCATACCTACTGTAAAGCATGGGGGTGGAAACACCATGCTTTGGGGCTGTTTTTCTGCAAAGGGGACAGGACGACTGATCCATGTTAAGGGAAGAATGAACGGGGCCATGTATCGTGAGATTTTAAGCCAAAACCTCCTGCCATCACTGAGAGCATTGAAGATGGAACGTGGCTGGGTCTTCCAGCATGACAATGATCCCAAACACACCGCTCAGGCAACGAAGGAGTGGCTCCGTAAAAAAGCATTTCAAGGTCGTGGAGTGGCCTAGCCAGTCTCCAGTCCTCAACCCCATAGAAAATTTGTCTGTATTTGTCTTTGTCTGAAAAAAGTCCGTGTTGCCCAGCGACAGCCTCAAAACATCACTGCTCTAGAGGAGATCTGCATGGAGGAATGGGCCAGAATACAGCTACAGTGGTGCAACTGGTTGAAAAGAATTACAGGAACGTTTGACTCTGTTCATTGCCAACAAAGATATGTTACAAAGTATTGAGGTGAACTTTTGATATTGACCAAATACTTATTTTCCACCATAATTTAAAATTAAATTCTTTAAAAATACTACAATGTGATTTCCTGGATTTTTTTCATTTTGTCTCTCATAGTTGAAGTGTACCTATGATGAAAATTACAGACCTCTCTCATCTTTCGAAGTAGGAGAACTTGCACAATTCAGTGGTTGACTAAATACTTTTTTGCCCCACTGTATCCCCAGAGAACCCACGGTGCTATTGTTGATAAGATGAACCTGTCCAGCTTTTCATCCCTCAGACAAAGTTAATTCTGTGTGCATGCGATGCCTAACCTGGTTGGGAGGCACCACTGGGACTTAAACCTGGGTCCCCATGGTAGTGGGTTATCATATCAGACCGCTGCACCAACCGAGCACCTGGTGCCATGTATAACTTATGACAAAGTTTAGAATACCACACAGGTAGACAGTGAACAGCACCGTGTTCAAACTATAATTTAGATGTAAATGTCTTATTTTTAAAGGATCTGCCTTGCATCAAAACTGGTCTGAGATCAACTCCCCAGTATAATACAGGCAGACTATCTGTCAGAATTTTTACCTATTAAACACAAAAAAATTGTTGTGATCATGTAACATAATGCAGGTTCTCCATATCATTAAGGAAAATGTATAGTGCAGTTGAATTAGATTAATCAGAAAAGGTTTTTTTGACAAATGACAATCACCTTGTTCTGTGCAGCATTGATGCTCTCAGCAGGTTTCTCTCTAAAGCAGGCAAGTAACTGTGCAGGATCTGACACAGAGCAGCCTAACTCTCGACCCAGAGAAACAGCCTGCTGCTGGGCTTTCTGTTTGCTCAGTACTGCTGCTGGAGAGAAAGCAGAGCCACCCTAAAAACAAGATATAATCATATGTTCATACAGAATCTGTCATAAATCTCAAGCAAGCTTACAATTACAGGGAGTAAAATGCTTTCAGATATACAGAGATCCTTATGAATTATATTTCTATTAATACACATTGCTGCAATAAGCGTACTTAAAAGACCATTCATTTTTTCAACTATAGTATTGCACAATATTTAAAATATCTATATAGTTTAATAATGAGAATTATTTTATTATGAGTCATTATGACTGTTATAGATAGGCACGCCACCAGTGGCACTTACATGAATTTGCATACTGTTGACAGCTTTATTAGAACTTCCTATTTTACTCATTACTAGAGTGGAAAATGCGGTGTAAAACACAGCTTCCCCATTCTGAGTCTACACGTATCTACAGGAAGTTTAAAAAAAATAGCCATCAGTCACACAAAATTACTTTAGTGCTCATATCTAGCAGCTCCACAGGGCAGAATGCTAGAAAAGTGGCGTTATTAAGCACCGTCTAGATGCAAAATGGCGATTGTGTCGACACAACCCTTAAACAGAAACCTTCAGATTAAGCCCCAATAATGGGTAACACAACAGCAAGCCTACAGCCTAGAGAGGACATTCAAACAACTACAAATCCTGATCTTCCATTAATAGGTAAGACATTCACTGACAAGTATGAATACTGAAAAAATCCTGTTGACAACCTGTAGTGCATATCATTTACTTCCTGCAATCTAGAAACCATAATAACACAAAAACCGTTAATGTTTCAGACCTTAAACCATGTGCAAAAAGCACAGATTTAAAAGGAAAAAACAGATATTTTCGCAGGGATTAAAGATATTAAAGGGGTTTTTGGATGACTCTAAAGGGCAAAAGTTTGCACACAAATAGTCAAACTTGAAACAATAAAACATTTGAATGAATACTAAAACAGCTAAATGTAATGAAATACACTTTATACTTTAGAGAATAGTAATGCATAATTGTATATTTTATAAGTATTATATCATTGTTATATTAAGAGTTTTTATTTGTTTTTGTGTTTATAATGGAAGAAGAATTAAGTATAATTATGGATGTCCTGTTTCACAAAGTTTATACTTTACTCACTATAAAGCGTCACTTCTTTACACAACATTTATTTTTATGTGCTTTGAATGCATTGTATATTGCAATTTTAGTAAATTTTCCGAAAAAACTAATTAACAGCAGTGTGATTTTTAGTGTATGTATTTAGAATCCATCATTTGTATTCAGAATAAAGACTCAATGTTGTAAAACTCATGAAACTTAATAAAAAACAACCCTAGATGCCTAACCTACTGCAGCAGATTACAAATTCAAAAAATATTACATACAATGTGGCGAGACGTTTGGTGTCCACTAATTTAATTTAATGACAAATGGTTGTAGATCAGTGTCACAATGCACTGAATCTGACTGTTAGACTTTTCTCCACAGTCACCTAAACTAAGCCCATTCAAGCATTTTTGGGATAATATAGATATTCGTTTTGCCACAAACTGTGGAGTCATGCCAGCTTGGAGGAGGCACTGGTCCATTACATCATAAGTGGGAACATACCAAATACTAAGACTTACGTCAACTAAAAAATATTGCAGTTCAGCTAAATGCAAAGTAGTAGAGCGTTTTCACTAGCAGTTTTAGCTTTTTGACCCCTCTAAAATACACATTTAGATCTATATAAAGAAACAATTAAGCTCATTATTCTAGGTTTGAAGGATTTGTGTTAACCTGAGGGTGTTGTTAGTGATCTAGTAATGATGTTGTAATTCAGTTAGGACATCATGATATCATAATCCAACATTCCTGTTTTTAAACAGTGCATGAATCACAGTTTAATCGTGTTGTGATTAATGATCAGTTAATTGTTATTTTCATTCTCATGCAGAGGGTGAAACGGTGCCCGTGGTGGTGCTGAGTGATTACCCTCCCTCTGATATCTGCGAGCCCCAGTTCAAGATAGGAGAGTGGCTCAGGTGCTTATCTGAGTAAGTGCTTGCACTTATCCTTTACGCTCTTATCATTTACGTTATTATGAAAATCGTTCCATAATAACAGTGAGAAAAAAAGGGAACGTATAAATATATTTTATGGCTATGTTTTTATAACAGTGGGCAATATTTGTGCTGTGACACAGGAAACATTACTTGACAATATACGTTTAAATCTTAATTACACAGTGAGTGAAGTACTTTACTATTTATGTATGTTTCTATGTATGTGCATATGATTTAGCTGCTTACATTTGTTAAAAGGTTTACTGATTTAGACAAAACCAGTTGAAAGCACTGAACTGTATATTACACTATATTCAGCTTTACACTATATGTCTGATTCTTGCCTGCAGTATTCTTTTACAGAGTAACAAAATATTTAATCCTGGTTAATCATTTAAATCTTTAATTAGAGTATATAAACTTTTTTTGCCAGTCCATCCTTTGAAGTGATTTTATATTTGTTGGGAGGGCCCCAAATAGGCTACATATTTATATAATGTATTTAAACTCACTAGTCAACAGCTCATATTTTTCACATGACTGAACACAGAGCACTCTTTCAGTACATGCACATTTATATGCCATTTTAGCACTCTGGATTGTTAAATCCTTTCTTCCCTTCTATCAGTCTTTATTTCATAACAAGAAAGAGGAACTTCTGTAATTTCTAGTGTCACCTAGATGGTTGTAACTGCATATACTATTTACAAGAGCAGCTCATGTATGAATTAGTTTTTAGGTAGCAAAAAAAAAATCATATTATCTTATTAAACCTTGATTGATAAATCCTTTAACTGCAAAGGATCTAATAATCATTTGTCTTGGTTCAATATTTAACTATTTAAGAACAAATATTTCCACTGCCATTTATCATTCACTCATGTCAGTTTTGTTTGTTTGTTATGGTTTTAAGCCATACCAGCACAATTTTGCCATTAATGGCTTGGAATGTTTAAATATTTAATTGTTTTTAATTACGTCAACTCAACAGAGAAAAAAGTTATAAAACTGTATGCTATGGCAGGAATACATTTTAGATCAAAATTCCCAAAAAGCTCACTTAATCATACTGACTGAGTTGACCTTTAAAATACCAAATATAAACCCAATTAAAGCCAAAATAAATAGACGAATGTTTGCATTGCTAGTAATGATCAGTATAAATGGTTATAAGAAATTCATCTTTTGGTGAATAAGCTTAATCTCACACTGAATAAAATGAGAAAAATCCTTTCTTTAACTGATGTACAATTAATATAAGTAAATCCCTCATCAAAATATAGTTATTTTTAACAAACTCAAATGCACCACAACTATGCCAATTATGGCACTCCTGCATTTAATACTGTGCCAATAAAACTGCACTTTGTCTTCTCCTATAATATAAACATTGGAGTGTATGGAACAGGGAAATCTGAGACCATTCCTCCGTACATAATCTCATCCAGGGTCTTAGATCCACTCTTGTCCTCTCTACTCTTTATCTCATCCTACAGGTTTTTGTGGGGTTTTAGATCAGGGGACTGAGATGGCCATGGTATAAGCTTGATTTTGTGTTCAGTAAACCATTTTTGTGTTGATCTGGACATAGTTTTGGATCATTGTCCTGTTGCAAGATCCAAGGACGACCCATTTAGTTTCTTGGCAAAAGCAGATAGATATTGATTTAATATGTCCTGATGCCAAATACTCTAACGTGGTCCCACAATATCACAGATCATTTACCATACTCAACAGTGGGCATCAGGTTCTTTTTACTGTAATAATCCATCTTTTTTATGCCAAACCCATCTTGAGTGTTTGTTTCCTCAAATTTCATTTCATCTGACCATAGAACCCAGTTCCAGTCCCAGTATTGTTTAGCCAAATACAGGATCTTATATTTCTGGTTAAATGAAAGGAAAAGCTTCTCAAGCCTTCCCAAAATATGTTGGCATGTGGTGGCACCTGATGGTGGCTCTTGAGACATGGTGACCCCAAGATGGTACTTTTTCTGTAACTCTCCAACAGTGATCCTTATGGATTTCATAGCCTCTATTACCATCCTCCTCACTGTGCATGGTGCCAAAATAAACTTGGGTCCTTGTCCATGGTGATTGGAACTTTAATTATCACCCTACCTGCATATATGGGTATTTTCAGGCGAATTGCTAACTTCTATAGACATTCAATGACTTAAGAAGGCCAACATAACTTTTATTTTTTTAATTTAAACTGTGTGTTCATTTGTCTTCCCCATGCTGAAGAATGACTAAGGCTACATTCACACAGCAGGCAAACTGGCCCATATCCGATTTTCTCACCAAATCTGATTTTTTGGGGTGGCTGTTCTTTTAATGCGACCTATATCAGACATTTGTCTGAAGGGATCACGCTCTGAAACTGACATGCATGTGCAATTGAAAATTAAATGTTTGAGTTTTTTTATTTTTTAGTGTGAGATTAAGCTAATTCAGCAAAAGGTGAATTTCTTATAACAATCTTTACTCATCCCACCAGGCATGCCAATAACTGTGAAGGGAGCTGTAAGTAATTACATCACTATAGTATAAAATCAAAGAGATTAAAATGTATAGGGGAAGATTGTATTAGATGCAGCTGCATGAATGAATGAATGACTGAATGAATGAAGGAAATTAACTAACATGGGGCAAGTAACTAACCACAGCTCAGTTCACCAATATCACTGTCAGTTATAGTTAAAGTATCCAAAAAATGTGACCTCAACTAAAATACAAATTAATTGTGGAGCTGTAATGACGATATATACCATAGTCAGAAGGACTAAATGTTTATATCTAGCTATTGCTATGTAAGTATTAATCAACTGTAATAATCTATACAACATTAGCAGCATCTTTCCAAATCATGTCCCTCATTGTCTCTCTTTTCTCCCAGTGATGGCTACTGGATTAAGGTATACTCTGTCCAGACAAAAGAGGAAAACTATATCCCACGCAGCCATGTAGCTAAGGTTTACCATGGGTGAGTGTTGAACTGTTATGAACTGCAATGATGAGTGAGATACATCCTAGTTAACTCTTATAATATACATTCGCATGCCACTTTATTCCGAACATATGTACCTCTGTTCACTCATGCAATCCAACCATGTGGCAGCAGAGCAAGTATAGAATCATGCAGCAATGTGGGTCAAGAGCTTCGGTTAAATGGGAAAAAATCTGATCTATGTGACTAAGACATGGTTGCTAGAGCCAGACAGGGAGGATTTAGTCCTTCACAAATTGCACAGCAGTCTAGAGTTGACAAAGAATGGTGTGCAAAACCAAACACCCAGTGAGCTGCAGAACTGTGGGCATAAATGGAGAGAATGGCCAGATTTGTTCAAGCTGACAGTAACAACTCTTATTATAGACTTCAACCGCAGTGATCAGATAGGCATCTTTAATGTCATAAGAGGCAGACACAAGAGCAGAAGAACACATTCTGTCCCATAGTCATTCAAGAACAGGAATTCATGGCTACAGTGGGTAAAGACTCACAGATACTGTATGGTAAGAATGTGGCATAGAAAGTATTAATTCACAGACTTAGTCTGCCTCAAGTTTTTTGGACACATTGTGTCCTCAATTCGAGCATTGTTTGAATGCCACAGGCTGTAGCACATCGTTGCTACAGATGCGTTACAGATCTTAGCTACTTTCAGATTGATAGTGTGCTTTTTCACTAGTTCAGTTCAGAACATGACACTTGAGAAAGTGGCACGTGGTAGAATTGGAGGTTTATAATGAATGTGCATGCAATCAAGTCAGAATGGACCAGAATATACAAGAAATGTTTTCAGAATTCAGGCTGTTCTTAGAGCAGCTCATGCCAAAAACTAATGCTTGTCCTCAGGTGGCTATATGAGGGGGTTACAAGGCACCAAGCCGAAGAGCTGCTGCAGTTGCCCGGAAACAGGGTTGGATCTTTCTTGATTAGAGAGAGCACAAGAGGTGAGCCTGTTAGCTACAGATGTTTTGCACCATAAAGAAATCTGTATCTTGATAGTGACCATTTTGGTTTGGACCTATAGGTGTGTACACCTTGTCCGTGCGCCACAGGTCTATAAAACATTACCGGATAATCCGTATGCCAAATAACTGGTACTTCATCTCACCACGACTCACATTCCAGTGCCTAGAAGACCTGGTCAACCATTACTCTGGTAATATTCAATCTTTTGGTGAATCCAATTCTTGAACCATACTATGGTAACACATATAAACCACTTGAATAAACATTTTAATGAATAAGCAATATGATCTAAGCTTGTTCTCTCACACAGACATAGCAGACGGTCTGTGCTGTGTTCTCACTGGCCCCTGCCTGGAAGTCAATAAACAATTACATTTCTCTCAGTCTGCTCATATGGTGAGACCTCAGACCTTCAACTGGACTGCAGTGGAAAGGTACAAAACTCACCAAAAGACCAGCTAAGCTATGAATCCTGTATGGTAGTATAGTGCAGTTGAAGTCAAATGAATCTTTTCCTTCATGACATGAACAGTATCTGCTTTCCTTCCACATTCCAAAGACATGCATTAGATTAATCAGTGTGGGTGTCTGACTAGTATCGTGATAACAGCCACTGATGCCGATGTGATATTAAGTAAATAAAATACCCAAAACATGAATATGGAGAAATAAAAGTACAACAGGAATCATAGTGGAATAATTAAACAGTATAACTTGACTTCTCCTCTTGCATTAAGATGACCTGCAGCTAAAACAGTGTATATCAGTGAATTAACACTCATAATTCACAAGTGTTTGCTAATGGTAGCAATGTACTATTTTTCTCTCAATGTGAATGCCAGAGACGTGTCTGCCAATAGAAACTCTTGCATCAGTTTTGGGGTTCAGGACAGTGTTTCCTCCTATCTATCTCTGGCCGGTGAGGAAGAAAGTAAGAAGCAGAGCTGGAAGAAAAAGAAGTGGAAATCTATCTATACGTTTCACAGCCAACAACGACGCAGAACAGCCACAGCAGAAGGGGACTATGAAGAAGCACCATAATGAACAAAAAGAACTGAACAAGCACAGCTGAGATCTATAGATGAATGGCCATTAAAAAAAGACCAAAGCCAAAACAGCAACTACCTATAAATAACTCTTAAAATGTTTAAATGTGTCTGGTATATTCACATGCATATGTCGTAGTATCACAAATGTACCTCCTGCTTAAAAAAATGCATTACCTTTTATCTCACACACCACTCTGATTTACACACATGTAGTTCTTACCATAAGCAAGGCCTGGTGGAATAGAGATGAAGTCGAGGATGAAGAGAGGTGAAGGCTGACAATATCTGCACCATTTCTATCTGCTCCTACTGTCACCCTGGTGGGATCTCCTTTAAAAAGAGCAATGTTCTCCTGCACCCATCCCAGCGCTGCTGCCTGGTCCTGCAGCCCATAGTTATCTGGGAGCGCACCAGAACCTGTAACCACAGGAGCGATAACACTTTGAATGTTCACTAGCTGCATAGAAACCATGTGTATATTATACATAGTTGTGAGTTGTTGTTTATCTGGCCATTCTTACTACTGTTAGAACCTGACTCCACATAGAAATGTGCACTTTAAGCATAACATTAATTTGTGTTCATCATTAATGATTACAAACATTGATGTTTCAGTAGAACAGAATGTATGGTAATATGTAATTAATTAAATACAATAATTAATAAATTAAATACAATCATAAAGTATAGCCTTTGTATTAGAACCTGTGTGAAGGAATCCAAAAGCAGCCACCCTGAAGTTTGCAGTCACCACAATAATGTTTCCTACTGCAGCAAGGTAAGAGCCATCCAGCAGTCCAGAGCCAGAATTATGGAAAAAGACAAGGACTGCAGCAGACTGCTTCTGTAACAGACACAGAATAAGCAGTGGGTATAACAGAAATCAGATTATGTGTTTACACATATGGCATGTATTTGTATCAAACAGTTCAGCACGACCTACCACACTGCTGGGTATGAAGATGTTCAGGTACAGACAGTCTTCACTGGAACCAGAGTTCGTGGTGTCACCGGGTTGAAGGCAAGTGGGACTAAAATCATTGAAATATTTCAGCACTTATAGTCAAATAATCAGACAGCGCCACAGACATCTATGCCTAGAAGCAGAAATAAAACACACACCGTGCAAATGTGGCATTCCAGGTGCCTCCCCAAGCCGATGGCTGTGGGGGGCTGAAGCGGAGTTGATTAGTTGGTGGACGAGCATAAGGAACACCAAGGAAAGCTGTCACACTCTTGCTGTCTGAACCAATCAGCTTCATCTCACTTTTGCCAAGGAGGGTTCCATGGCCGGGGATGGCCACTGATGTCAGCGCTTTCTTAAAAACTTAAAAACACAGATATGTAATAAAATATGTAGCTGATAAGACAGAGAATAGGGTGAAAAGAGGCTCACAGCATCTTTTCCGTGGGTTTTCTCTGGGAACTTGCCTTGTTGATGGCAGAGGTCAGAGGAGAATGGCCAGACTATTTTGAGCTGATAGAAAGGCAAATGTAACTCAAATAACCACACGTTACAACCAAGATATGCAGAAGAGCGTCTCTCTGAATGCACATCATGTCAAACCTTGAAGCAGATGGGCTACTGCAGCAGAAGACCACAGGCAATTACGGCTGCAATCCACACAGACTGACCAAAACTGGACAACACAAGATTGGAAAAATGTTTCCTGCTATGATGAGTCTCGATTTCTGATGCAATATTCAGATAGTAGGGGCAGAATTTGTCGTAAAAACACAAAAGCATGGATCCATCCTGGCTTGTGTCAATGGTTCAGGCTGCTGGAGGTGGTGTAATGAAGTGGGGGATGTTTTCTTGGCACACTTTTGGTTTCTTAATATCAAGTGAGCATAATTTAAATGCCACAGTCTTCCTCAGTATTGTTGCTGACCATGTCATATATATATATATATACACATACAGTGGGGCAAAAAAGTATTTAGTCAGCCACTGATTGTGCAAGTTCTCCTACTTAGAATAATAAGAGAGGTACACTTGAGACACAAAATAAACTATGAGACACAAAATAAGAAAAACAAATCCAGGAAATCACATTGTAGGATTTTTAAAGAATTTAATTGTAAATCATGGTGGAAAATAAGTAGTTGGTCAACCACAAACAAGCCCTTGAAATGCTTTTTACCACTTCGTTGCCCGAGTGGTGTGTTTGGGATCATTGTCATGCTGGAAGTTCCATCTTCAATGCTCTCACTGATGGAAAGAAGTTTTGGCTTACAATCTCACGATACATGGCCCCGTTCATTCTTCCTTTAACACGGATCAGTTGTCCTATCCCCTTTGCAGAAAAA
Organism: Ancistrus triradiatus; assembly: GCA_025084515.1. Taxonomy (NCBI): domain Eukaryota; kingdom Metazoa; phylum Chordata; class Actinopteri; order Siluriformes; family Loricariidae; genus Ancistrus; species Ancistrus triradiatus. Next base: position 55,897 of record JAJAGP010003112.1, read on the forward strand.
CAGCCCTAAAGCATGATGTTTCCACCCCCATGCTTCACAGTAGGTATGGTGTTCTTGAGATGCAACTCAGCATTCCTCTTCCTCCAAACACGACGAGTTGAGTTTTTACCAAAAAGTTCTGATATTATACCAAATAATGTTCTCCCAATCCTCTTCTGGATCATCCATATGCTCTCTGGCAAACTTCAGACAGGCCTGGACATGTACTGGCTTAAGCAGGAGGACACGCCTGGCACTGCAGAATCAGAGTCCCTCTTGGCGTAGTGTGCTATTGATGGTAACCTTTGTTACTGTGGTCCCAGCTCTCTGCAGGTCATTCATCAGGTCCCTCCGTGTAATTCAGGGATTTCTGCTCATCGTTCTCATGATCATTTTGACCCCACGGGATGAGATCTTGCGTGGGGCCCCAGATCGAGGGAGATTATCAATGGTCTTGTCTTGTATGGTATGTCTTTCGTTTTCTTACAATTGCTCCCAAAGTTGATTTATTCACACCAACCTGCTTGCCTATTGTAGATTCACTCTTCCCAGCCTGGTGCAGGTCTACAATTTTCTTCCTGGTGTCCTTCGACAGCTCTTTGGTCTTGACCATGGATGATTTTGGAGTCTTGGAGTTTGAGGCTGTTGACAGGTGTGTTTTATACAGATAATGAGGTCAAACAGGTGCCATTAATAATACAGGTAACGAGTGGAGGACAAGAAGAGCTTCTTAAAGAAGAAGTTACAGGTCTGTGAGAACCAGAAATCTTGCTTTTTTGTGGGTGACCAAATACTTATTTTCCACCATGATTTACAATTAAATTCTTTAAAATCCTACAATGTGATTTCCTGGACTTTCTTTTTCTCATTTTGTCTCTCATAGTTGAAGTGTACCTATGATGAAAATTACAGACCTCTCTCATCTTTCTAAGTAGAAGAACTTGCACAATCAGTTGCTGACTAAATACTTTTTTGTCCCACTGTATGATGGATGGATTGACAAGAATTTATTATTTATATATCATACCAGCACTGGTGACTATTTTTGTGATTTGTGACAGGACCTAGGTAATTTGTCAAACAGTCAGACAGGGATAATTGACCCAACATGATTTTGGAATGTGGGAGAAATCTAGTGTGCCTGGAGGAAATCTACTCTGACACAGGAAAAACATGTAAACTCCACAAAGGCGAGTCCTGGGTTCAGGATCAAATCAATGATCTCTGTAGCTGTGCAATGACAGTACTAGCTACTGGATAGATAAGTAGACTGAAAGATAGAAGTTGCCATAAACAGCACTATTCTTACCTGTTTTTAAGTACACCTTTTGGGCCGGTTCTTTAGTTAAGATGACACAGTGCTGGCCACTGGAGGTGGGTAGGCAGATATGAGTGTCTGGGTACATCACACACCTCACTGCAGACTCTCTGCTGGCCACTGACACAGCTGAACAGAAGTCATTCTCCTCACAAGCTGTAGAGGAAGAAAGAGTTAATTAAATTTATATTTACAGCATTTTGCAGACACCCTTATCCAGAGCGATAAGGTACAGTCTTACAGTCCAAACAATTGTGGGTTAAGGGTCTTGCTCAAGGACCCAACAGTGGCAGCTTGGCAGAGGTGGGATTTGAACCCTGAACCTTCTGGTTCATAGTAGAGTACCTTTATATATATAAAGTCAATGTGCATACAGAATTGTTTGTACACTGAGTGAAAGACTTACCAGCCACACACCAGTCACGAACTCTATCCAGGTCCTCTGCAATATCTCTGCTGATATGGACTATGTCAAATGTGGAGAGAGAAGAGTCCACCAGGACAGACTGTTCATCCTGCAGCCTCCAGTCTTTCAAATTAACTGCAAACAAATAAGCCATTTTAGGGGCTCACCAGAGATTTGACAGCTGCGTCAGATGACTGCTCATTTAGGATAAGCATTTAAGATGGTGCGTTGCTTCATTCAGTCTCTGACACTGTGTTGTGCACAGTGCTCCTCGGGGTGTGGACAGGGTCTTGGTCTGTGTGATGCAACCTGAGCTTTCGGTGCCAGGAGGTACAGAATATTTGATGCAAGAAAAAATAAATCATTTGGCTCTACCAATCAATACTACTCACTTCCTACAACTCAAACTCCATGGTCAGTTTTTACAATAACATCACAACAGGAGAGGTTACATATGCAACAAGAAAGAGGAAACTGTGCCGTCCAATTCATTACTAGCACACATATCCTTAATGGTGTTGTAGAGCATCTTACCTTCTTTAGAGGGGGACTGAAGTTTGAAGGATGGACAAATACCAGAACTTTTTGTCCACTGATTCACTAAAGAAACAAGGAAATTTGGTTGAATAAAAGATGCATGACAATGTAGGGGTATGTTGCAATGGTACAAATATTCTAAATGTACATAGAAACATGTATGAGATGAGCTGTAGCCAGAATTTGCAACATTGTGAACATAACTGGCAAGTGTACCTGATGAAACAGCCAATGAGCCTGAGTACAGGGTGGGCGTAAACATGATGCACAAACCAATTCACATTAATAAAGGACACACACACCTGGCTTTTCATACCAGCCAAAGGGGTAGAACCCAGTCTCCACTTTAGAGGGAGAGCAGTCCTGTAATCTCCACTTTGTGCTGTCATCTTCTCCACATGTCTGAATACCCAGACTATTCAGAGTCAGGCACAGCACATCTGAGCCAAGGGAGAGACAACAGGAGTTTCTCAACAGTTAATGCATTTATGTCACAGCATGACCCCATAAAAACAAGAGCATGCTCATACCAGATGCTTCGGTGTCTCTGACATAACCAAGTCCCCTACAACAAGGATCCTCATCACAATGCCGCTCACATTCAAAAAATCTGGTCAAAACAGGGACAGAGAATTCAGTCAGAGAACAGGAACTATTCATAAACCATTTAGAATATATATGACTTGGACAAACAGAGTCTTCTCATCACCATTGGTGATCCTGAATGATTTAAAACCAATGTGTTTCGGAGATTCAGATTTATTGCACTTTGAGGCCAAGCTCTGGTTCAGGTTATGCATGTGAGGTATCTTTATCAGGAGCACTCTGCCTGAACTAATATTTAAGACTTGCTTACCCTTCAGTAATTGACTTGTTGAGCATGCTGACACGACTGCGGACAGAATAAGACACCATCTTTTTAAATGGCACCCTGCTGTAGAAGTTCTTCACACTGCCAGTTAGATCAACTGGAAACAGAGAGTAAGATTTAACCTGCCTTCATCATGTTGCTGCTAACAAACATCATTTATGTGACGTACTGCAAAATAAATTACTATTATTATTTGCATTGGTACTTACTAGATGCATCTAAGTTCAATAATCTGTTCCCTATAACAATAACAAAATGGGTGTTCACATGAAAAGGCCTGGTGTTGTAATACGGAAAAGTTTAGCTGATGAAAGAAATCTCAGCCTGCATACCATAACGGTAAAATATCAAAAAGCTTGTCAGACACTTTTATATACAAACCCACTATTAGAATTATTGCACATGGAATAATGTTCAAGAACACATAAGCAGTGCCAGTCCTAGACTGGAAACTATGCTGCTATAATGAGCTCAGTCGCCAGATGCTCTAAGTCAGTGGTACTCAGACAGTGACTCAAGACCCATATGTGGCTATCTGATTTTTAAAATGTCATTATGCTTTTAATTATGCCTTTATTTAATAGCATCTGAGTAGCCATGCGTGTTAGCTTGCTTGCTAACTGTTCAAACCTCAGTGGTAACAAAGTGTTTAAGTAAAGATGAACATTGTATACAGAGGAATGGGAAGAACAATATCTCATAGCTAATGGAGGTAAATGTGTCTTATGTGGCAGGTATGTAGCTCAGTCAAGAGATATATTTATATAAGAGATAAACAGAGATAGTATTTAGAGTTATTTATGGGTTTTGTCAGGTGGTATTTGTCATGTGCTTTTGTCTGATATGGTTTTGGTTTCATTTAATCAAGAAGGAAAATCTAAAGAAACTAAATTTTCTATAAGATGAAGGAAAGACACAACACATTCTGAATAAAGCCCAGCAGCTTTATAATAACTGCTCATAATCTTTCCTAATACAAACCTTCCCTGAATTTGCCTCCAAACTGATGACTGTAATGGAAAAAAAAGTGCCCCAAGAGAAATCCAAGTGTTTGGTTTCCAGAAAGGAGCTACCTCAGCTTCCTTAGAGCTCATTTAAAGTTCTGAGGGAAGCCTCCTGTGGAAGCACTGCTTAGAGGAAGCATTTTACACCTATGAAAGTCAACAACAGATGGACCACATGGTAAGGGCTTATGTTAACTTTCTGTTGTGGATTATTTACTAGCCTTCTAAAACATATTACACCGTGTTTAAATAAAATACAGAAAATGGCTGTTGATGACCTAGGTATAAAGGTGTGTCTTTTGTCCTCAGACAGCCGTATATTTAAATAACACACATTTAACTGCATTATAGAATAAATAAAACTATTAAATATGAGTACAATATACATAAACATATTACCTGAAGTCTGTGACTAAATCATGGTATTTGTTTTATTGCCCTTATTCTATTTGTATTGATTTCTATTGAGGATTAGGAATGGGTGAGGTTTCTAGAGTAAACCAGGCAGAATAGTCTGTGCAGAACAGTAGAACAGTCCAGTGCAGATGCTATAAATAAAGTCTGGCTTCATTATGCTTAGGGTTTCAAAAGAACTCCATATGTGAAGGAAAACTCCACTCCTGTACAGCCAACAATAAAACATTACATAATGCCAGCTGTCTCGCCTTGGAGACAACATTAAGTCATCACGAAAGAGGAAAGGAACAATTATGTACCAGGAAACCCCAGAATAATACAACTAAATAAATATTACTGCAATCCATAATCAATGTCTGGGCAGATTTCTTTATAATATTAAAAGTAAACCTTCATATGCCTCAATACAATAATCCCTGCTGCTAATTAAAATGACTTTTCTAAAACACAGTAACAACCCAGATGCTTCAAAAATGTGGCTCTTCAGAAACTGTTAGTGGAAAACACCTCAGTTTTTGTTCAATGCTTCCCAAATGGAACGTTCTAGACTAGACACATTGAAGAGTATAACAGATGTTGAAATGAGGCCTACCACAGTTTAGCTTCAAACCAAACTCTACATGAACGTTTCAGGTTTGACTGAGGCTGATGCCCTGACTTCAATCTGAAAGTAATCCAAACTCACCTCTCAACTTGGATCAGCTTAATAATACATGGTTCTGTGATTGCTGGGCGGCTTCTCTGCAGCTGCAGTTTTCAGCTTAAAAAGTATTTAGAGCAGACTAAGTATCTCTGCAGTCTATATGACTGTGATGACATAGTGGAAAAGTACTGCACTATTGACCAGATCATACAGGAATCAAACAATCAAACTGCCACTGTTGGGCCCTTGAGTAACCCATTGTACAAGACTGTGTCAGTAATAGGTTGCTCTGACCTAACAGTCACCTAAACTCCAGGACAGATGCTAAGATCAATCAACATATGGTAAAGCCAGGACACTTGCAGCTTCTTCCTTTACCTAGGCCTGTTGATAACTAATGACACGGATCAATTATACTAAATACATGAAACCTGTAATCCACTTTTGGTTTGATGGGTAGCAATATATATGTATTAATGGAGGTACAGATTAGGTTAAACTTACGCGTCCACTTTTAACAACGTGCATAAGTCTATCTTTAAGAAACACTGTGTGGCAGTGAAGAAAGTAATGGAGTCTTACTCTTCTTTTGGTGAGCACTTTGTGGGTTCTTGGACAGCACCAGATTGCAGGTCTGTCTCAGAGGCTTATCATAGGCTCCACAGACACGAGTGTCAGGATACAGCACACATGCAACATACAGAGGGCTCTCGTCTCTCAGGTCAGCCACATGGCACAGCTCTTCCTCTGTACAGCCTGCAGCGAACACACAAATATATACTTAGGACAGTGGTTCTATTATAATAACAGTAATCAATTTTTCTATAGGTCAAAATCTCACTGTTGCCAACATGGAATTCTTAAGGATAATTTAAAGCCTTGCAAAACCTGTGTCCAGAAGATGCATTTCCAGGCCCAAGCACATGTATTATATGCTGCAAATGTTAGATCTACCTTGCGAGTAGCGCCACATGTAATGATCATTTTGGTGATTTATACTGGTGGACTCTACATTCTCACAGCAGAGTAACTAGGTGTAAACTGTTCTTCGTACAGTTTGATTAAGAAAAACACACTTCAGGAACACAGGGTGCATGTTCTGGCTAGCTGAATGTGTAATAATGTTTATAGTAAGCCAAGAACCATTTAAACAATACATTATTTTAGGACAGGAGGAAAAATGTTATCATGTGGTTTAATTATAATGGCTTGGCTATTTCATGGAACTTCAACTGTATGAGGTGCACAACTGTTCAAATCAGTCCCACACAACTAGCTGTTATGTTGGGGGATATGGTAGCCAAGGGCTCGATTCCCATGGTTAAATATTTTGTTTCATTAAAGGATATTGCCATCAATGATTAAGAATAGCAAACCTTCTGCTAACAAAATGAAAACTTGAATGAAGCTCTCTAGCAAGTGAAAAGGATGTCTTTGGCAAAGGATTGGACTCAGTGTAGTGACTGTGAAGCCAGCAGGGAGGAATAGTGACAGGGATAGGTAAACTGACCTCTCCCTTTTGTTTCTCAGATAACTACAGGCATGCGCCGATTAACATCCATCCAGTCAACATCTGTTCACTTTAACAATGAGGTCTTAAAAATGATAATAAATTATTATAGGAAACAAAAATCTTTTTTTTTTTTTTTTTTTTTTACTGCAGACATTGCGGCCGTAGTTTAGGATCAGAAGTCCGTCAATCGCTCAAAAGCTATCTAACTTAACAGTCGTGTGCTCGCTTACTCACGTTTGGACCAGAGAGTTTTACCTTGATTTATGTTTTTAGAGACTTTTTGGGGTAAGTTATTCATGTTTGTGCGTGCAACTTTCCTCTGCAATTTTTGGCATAAGATGTCTCTAAGTGTATGTGTCTGTCCTATTGCAAGTAGTACTTCTTTGTTTGTCCCTCCATTACCTGTATCTTCTCTCTCACCTATAACAATATAAACTGGTTCACATTCACTTGCTGAGCCCCTGTTTCTTCTGACTGATTTTCTGTGCTGTTCATAATTCTGTCTATCAGTGCAATTTTGGCTTCTGTCAAACAACAATGCCAGGTTCATCATGCCATCCTCTTAAGTGTTACAGATTTTCCCTAGACAGGATCAAACAGTACATTCCTGTATTTAATTATCGTGAATTTCTGTGAATTAAAAATGCGGTGGTATTAGGGATGCTGTGCACATGGAAGCATTCCACTCATGTTTTCAGCTGTATCACTGACGCATTTACATATTGTTTGCACGGGGTTTTCTTGTGAAAATACCCTTTATGGTTACATTACAGTAGCATGAAAAGACTATGTGACTATGGTAATGTCTTGTAAAGATACATTTTGGCCAATGACCTGTTTCACAGAACGTAATGCAGTCATTAAACAGCGCATACCTGTATTACCTTCAACACATAGAGTAGACATTTTATTATGGGTCAGAGTGTAAAAGTGCAGGCTGCAGTTCTATATGTTGTGGGCTGCAAGCGACCCACAGGCTACAGCTTAAGTACTGACTTGGGAATTCAGCCAGGGGTGTCATCATACCCCTGTAAAATGTTGCCGTGCCCCACTAAAATTACAGGGGTAAAATACCATTTTATTTTGGATTGCTGAGCAGAAATACAGCACATGCCCTGAAAATTCACTACAGGAACTACATTCCCCATAATGCCCTAGCATCTTTTCAAAACCTTGAGAGGCTATAATATTCAATTAGAGCCAGTTTCTTTCAGTTTTTCTCATGGAGTAATGGACATTCACAAGTATTTAAAAGAAAGTCAGCCTTATGTTTATTTACTGTCATTCATTTAAAACATATTTCCTGTTAATTTGTTTGCCCGCTTTAGTGTTAAAACATTTAATCTATTTAGTGTTTAACAAGGCGTATTTTTATGCACAACTGTGCCCCTATGTCTGATTGGCAAGCAGATGGGTACAGCTGTGCCCCTCTCAATTTTGTGTAAGTACAGCATGACAGTCAATAACAGTTTAACACTAAAATTGTCTTACGTTTGAGACACCAGAGCTGAGCTTCTGCTGTAGTGAACTGGTGTTTGAAGATCCAGTACCACTGGCTTGGTGTGTCTGTCTTTGCATCAATCTTTATTTCACTGGGATCTACTACCTCAAAATTCTCCTTAACAGAGTCTGCAAAATCAAAGCAGCATGTTAAATAGAAATAAAATAACTCAACTAAGCATCCTGGTAACCTTTGTGCTTACCAGACAGACTGGGTTTAGGCATTTCCAGAAGAGATAATCCTCCACAGGCTCCTTGAGCCTTTGGTCGCGTGCTCATATCAGACTCTGCAGAGCAAAGCTTTACTGTTATATCATTAGAGATATAAAAGTAAACAATGCTCTTTAAAGTGTTAGTTGGTCTGCTATTTCTAGCCTCACTAGAGTTCACCTTTCCAAATAATTACAGTAATTATTTATGTTGCAAGTATGAGCCAGTAATGCTGGATCTGTACCTGTCCAGAGGTAAACTCGCTGAAAGCTGATTATTGTAGCTTGGTAATCAGTTTTGTTTTTGCTTGTTGCTGGTAAAGCTGAATCAGCTGGAAAATAATACAAACAATTCGGATAAACAAAAGTAGATATTACAGGGAGTGTAGTGATTTGAGGCTAGGTGCTATAGGCCAGAGAGTTTATGATTACAAAACCCAAACAGAAAAACATCAAGGTCAAAAATGACACGCTTTTGCTGCCTTACTGATGGTGAAGTGCTGTCCACCGAATTCAAAGGTAAACTGTTTCTGCTGTTCGTTATAACTGAGACCAGCACCACAGACCCGGTTAGAGGGGGCTACAGCTCTCACGTCCCAGTCATCCTCAGCACACTGCAGCATACCAGGAAAACTCAAAAGACCGCACATCACAGAACCTGCCGATTACCACACATATGGAGTTTCAACTGTTTTAGAGGAAGTACCAAGGGAGAAATTCTTTGCATATTTGGGCTTTTTGGGACAGACATTTTATGAGGTTAAAAGAGTCAAGGGCCTTAGCTCAAGGACCCTACTGAATTGGGAAGTGGGTACACATGGATTGCACCACCAACAGTACACAGTTCACAAACATCTAATTGCTAAGCTCTACCAACACTGTAATTGTAAAATAAGCCCACAACTGACCTCCACTGAGGACATTCTGGTTGAGGATGAAGCCATCACAGCAGCTTTCCTGATTGCAGGTGTCTGCACAAAAGTGATGTACATCATGCAGAGATGTCCTGGCTCCTTCAAACACAAGAGTGTGGTAAACTCCAGAATTCACTTTGTGAAACCTTAGCTTCTCATATCTCTTCAGGCCTGCAGTGTTGAATTCATGACCTGTAAAGGGAACAAAGAAGAATGAGGAGAAACAAGAGAGTGTTGTTAATGTCCAAAAAAAGAGAATTGGGAGTTAAAATATAGCAAAACCAGAAGTTCAAATCATTCACTACAAATACCTGTAACAAAGTAATTAGTTAGAAGTGACTTTTACTACAAACATACTGGATAGATTTATAAACATCTACAACATGCGACTCCTTACCATAAATAAGCTAGAAGATTTCTGTTTGTATTAAGAAAGTAAATATTAATACAACTGAATACCCTTCTTTCTGAGCACTCTGAGATTGGGCTTCTGTCCAACATTCACTTTTAACAAGCAGCTCAGCATTTGGAATGCATCAGCTTCTTCATTTCCGAGAAAGCCTTTGCTCTGGAATGCCAAATTAAACAAAGTTAATGTGTGTTAGTCTATGCAAATACAGAAAAATGTTCTAGGGAAAACAAACAAAAACTGGTAGCAGTTGAAATACAATTTAAACATTGTTTTGTGAAAAATACAAACAATCATAAGCCAATCATTTGTTTCGAGATTTTCTTTCAAAGCTCCAGGATGTAACTCTTTTCTTCAAAATAAAACAATTAGCATTGTAAGTCAGAAGACCAAAAAAACATGATGCTCTTGCAGTGTAGCAAGTTAATCCGGAAAGCTTAAAATACTCATTTAAAGGCAGGGTTCTTTGAGTTGATTCCAGTGTCTGATTACTTTCTACATGTGTAACTTGTTCTCTTTGTTTGTAACAATCAGCTTAATTTGCTTATGTTTAACTTGCTAAAGCTGAGGAGGTTTGATTTGTGCCGGTCTTCCTGGTACATCCTGTGTGATACAGAGTGTTATTGTGCTCAATCAATTTCAGTGAAATGCAAGAGCACAACAATTAAGGGCCAGTGCTTTTTGTCACTATTCTCATTGGAGTAAATGTCCAGTGAAGAACTTATTTGTGAAACCAGGCCATGAATGCAGCTATAGGTTTAGAAGGGTCTACTGACAGTTTCGTAGTTAGTGTATTTAGGTGCTACTATTATCCGATACTTCCCAACATTAAATAGTTTGTCTCCATGTTAAGTTGCTACAGTGATTGTACCTGGTACCTCAGCCGGCTAACCATTATAGTCTGCTGTTGGATTGGTCTGCCACTTTTATATCTAATCCTTCACATAGTAGTCTTACAGTGACAGTCATTCAGAAAACTTCCTTAATACTTAATAGACTATGTAAAACAGACTATGAAACAGACTATGTACATTCTGTAGAAGATCCTCACTGGCAGCCATCAGACCACATTTATTTCTACCACAAAAGTTTCCAAATTCCTACTTACCCAGTGCTTTGACTCCTGCAACTTTCAAATTGATGCCTTGGACAGTTTTGCTTAATCTTGTCTGCATTTTTTTCAGCGCCAAGATAAATGGAAACGACCAAAAGCTCACAAAAATAATTTTAACAGAACTGCTTAAAAACGAAATGTTAAGTGACGGCATGTTAAGTGACGTATTAGTCTTGTAAGGAGAAATTCCTGACTCAGTCGCATGAATCTACCTTGTTTTCCTGTGAATGCACTAAACACTCTTGAACTGATTGCTTATAAGATCAAGTTCAAAGCAAATTTTGCATCATGTGACCAGCGATGAGAGCTGTGTGACTGATAGTTTAAAACAATGCAAATAATTAATCACTATAACTAGAACCGATGTGTAATGCGAGTTCTTTACTTGCTGAGAGGTTCTGCATTCAACATTATCTGCACTTGTGCTGTAGAAGTCACAGAGACTTTGCTTTCCTTCTTGGAACACAGCAACATACTGGCATGAGTCATTTTTGGCACAGTCTAGAGAGAAGAATGTAATACATGTTGTTGACTTAGAGGATATACCTAATAGAAGCTTATGTGATCTTATGTGATAGCTAAGCAACAGTTAGGGCCTCTGACATAAGAAATGTAAACATATAATTCCTCTGGTTATAAGAATCCTGGAAAGAGACGTGCTGTAATTAGAAAAGGCTGACAAAAATAAGAAAAACACCTACCTAGAACACATTTTCTGATCTGAGACTCCAGTGGCAGTGGTGAGGCATCAGAATGCAGCACCACAGCATTTGCAGAACTCAGCAGCAAGGATGAAGCAGAGACAGCCTCAAATTTTTCCAAAACTGCCCAAAGAGACATATACGTACAATAAAATTTAAATGAAAAAAGTAAATCATAAGCACTAAATGTAGGGATATACTGTAAATTAATAAATAAAAAATGGGCATAATTTGAAATATTGTATCTTTGTGTATACTTTATATATCCAAATAAAACATGACACCACTTTGCTGCTACAACAGCCTTCACTCTTCTGAGAAGGCTTTCCACTAGATTTTGAACATGATTGCAAGGTCAGGCATTCAATTTCACCTTAAAGCTGTCAAGACCAAGTTTTCCATGAAAGCTGGCACACCAATTCTGTACGTATTTTTATATAAGAGGTCAGGGCAGAAAGTTGATGAACAGGTTTTATGAGGAAGTGAAAAACTATAAATGTGCATAATGAGTCACCGAGGGGTTCAGTACAACTCATTCTGCTGCCACTGTCAAGAGGAATCCCATGCCTGTATGTTTCATATTATGAACCTGTTGTGATGAATGTGAGTAAAATAACAGAGATCACTAATTAGAAAGGGTGTCCACACACTTTTGGTCATACACTGCACGCTACAGTTAATATACAATTCTGGGTCTTTGTGGTGATGGGATTGTCAGTTCTGATGATCTGTTACTGCTGTGCCATTATGTAACATATGGATAATATTTATAAAGTAGTGAAGATGTGGCACACTCCAGACATTAATTAGTTAATGTTGCCTACATATTTTTGGCCATAAAGTGTATGTACTTTTGCATTGCTCTGCAGTAATTGGTTCATCTGCAGATGTCCAGTTGAGTTCCTCCCCTTGTACAGTGATACAGAGCCATCTGCCAGACAGGAAGTGCTTCTGAGATGAAAGGAAGTCCCCTGACTCAGTACAGCTGAGCTTACTCTGCTGGCAATTTGAAACACCTTAGAGAAAAAGAGAGGATAAGTCTGAATGTCAGTCAAGCAAGAAACTCTAAATAATCACATATTCTTAATCAAAGGAAAATTTCATAATACGTGCAAATAGCTGTAACCTTTTCAAAAATATTCTACACTAAATCTAACTCACACCCACACAAGCATAACTTCATAACTCAACCTTCTGAACTACTTAATTATAAGCTACCAATGTAGGAAAGCAACTTTCACTTACACTGTGAGGGACTGGAGGCCCCTTGTGCTTCTGTGGAGGTTCCTGAAGCACAGGGAGAACAGAAGTCCTTCCCTGCTTCAGCCTGATACGAGCCACGCGGACATACAACACATTTACCACCGCTGGAGAATGAGCCAGCTGGACACACCACTGAGTGCGACAGAGAACGTAATTTAAAAAAACACTCTTCACTTTTACTGGTAACAGTAGACTAAACTACACACAAAGGCCTTTCAGGGCATTTACACAAATAACTAAGAAAACTGCTAAAACTGTGCCAAATCACTCTTTCCCCATTCATTATCCAGAGCAGACCTATAATTAGAAAAAAACGGACAGAGTCAGCTTACCACACCCAGAGAAGTCTGGGAGCTGCCGAAAGCCCACAGAGCAGCTGAAAGTAGCAGGCAAGGGCAAGGCCACAGTTCTCTCACTGACAAAGGCTGACCGGTACGACCCATTTCTGATCCACTCCATCACCTCATCCACCTTCTTCTGACCACTAAGCACAGTGTCTGAACACACACCAATGATACTGTCATTTTTGCTTAGTTTTGATGCTAATCTCAGTTTAGAATTGTTCCGAGCACAGAATAAAATTGTGTAGCTTCTATTCAGTTTCAGGTCTTCAGAGAGGAATGTGTGAATACACACTGTACACTGTAACAATGGAGTTGAACCATATGTCACATCACCACTGATATTGCATGTAAGGTGACAATATGTTGCAACTTATACTTTATACTTCTTTTTTTTTAAATCATCCCTTTCTGTATTATGTAATTTATTATTTGTTGTTATTTATCTTGTAATATCAAAATAGGATAAGCTTTATTCCATTAATTCCATTAATTAATTATTTAATTACAAGTGTTCTCACAATAAAAACTAAGCGATACTCTTAGGGGTTACAATTCAGTTTTTAAAAAGATAAAATAAAAATGTATTATTTTCTAAATAAAAAATAATTCACATCTGCTTTTGTGATTTTGTATCAATTACTGTGGAGGGGGTATTTTTTTTTATTTTGTTTAAACAAGGTCTATTACTTTATTTCAAAGGACTGTATAAAGTTAGACCTAACACTTTAGTATTGCTATCGATCTAAAAATGCAGGGTTATTAAACATTTTTACATCTCATCAAACATTTCTCCATGAAGAGAATGTATTTATGGTGCATAGTGATATAATAATTGTGTACAGGGCATCGCTCATACAAACACTGTGTGATTTCACTGGGTTACAAATACACAGCCATTGCTGATGCATGTGTTGTTACCAATGTCATGGAGATCAGGCAGGACACTGACTGACAGGCCAGAGAGGTGGGCTTTAAAGGTGATGTTAGCAGCAAGGTTTCTCTGGCTTACACACTCCAAAGAGACAGACGACTCATCACAAATCGAAGCATACTGACCAGAAGACAGCTAAAGCATGAACAAGCATACAAACATAAGTACAGGTGTAACGCGTTCAGAAAGCAGAAATGCGACAGCAGAGCATGGAAGGGATGAGAATGATAAAGATAGTCACCACCTGTAGGCTGCAGAGTCCTGCAGCTCTTATGCTGAGCAAAAGTGAGGCCTGAAGTGCTGACCTCTGAATACTGCAGCCTGGCTGATCCTCTGCTAGAGGAAGCTGTAACATTATGGATGCTTGCACTGTCTGGAGCGGCTGAGTTCCTGACGCACACATACACAAATTAATGCAAAAACACAGGGAACTAGACAATTGTATTTTCACATACTATTCCTTTGTAGCAGCGCATAGTTACTTTGGCAGGAGTGGGACACAGGAGCATCATTCAACCAGAACTTAGTTGCAGGATCGCAAAAGAAATTATTTCCAGGTAAAGCATTGACATAACCCTGGTGACAGAAATCCTCACAGCGTTGCATCTGCTTCCCATCCACACTGGCACTGGTACAGAGAACAGCACCATGGGAAATGGTACTTCCAAAGGGAAGAGGACATTGAGGAGCTGGCACAAAGAAATATATCAGGAAATATGTAATTCATGGTTTCCTGCATAAACAAATCTAGCGTGTAAACAAGTTCAGTCTACTTACCATCACAGGATGGGGTTTTTCCAGAGATGGGACTGCGTGTGGATGGAATCTCCTGACCACTTTCATCAACACACCAGCAATGATCCTTATCACACTGCTGAGGTGAAAACAGCTCACCATCATTCACACACTCTGGCTCATACCCAACACCTTCTTCTCGTCCAGCTACCAGCTCCTTCTGAAGAGCACACCAGCCAGGGCCTATAGAGCAACACGGTGTTCAAACCCAGCAATCAGCACTTCAATGAGCAAAAACAAGTGCAATAGAAAGATTTACTATTTTAGCTATTTTGAGAATATGCTTAAAGGACAGGTTCTATGTGTTATTTATTCTCAAATAATCAGTGCAGCATCTCCTTGCATAATAACAGCAGATATCCTGTCAAGTAAGGATTGTAAGTAAGGATTCTAGCCCTCTCTAACACTAGCTGGGTGCACAATTCAGCAGTATACTATGGATTTAGCATTTCTCCTGAATTTGTAACTACCGTTAAGGTGGCCCCAAATTAATCATACTAAATGCAATACACATCATTATGACTGCTCATTCTGCTTTTTTAATATTTAATCGTCTGACTAATTACTGATGGTTATATGTGACATCCAGACATTTGGTTATAAGACACTGCTTTTAATGGATTGATAAAATAGTGTACTTGAATATAGGAACTGAAAAAACAATAATTTTACATTGTAGGTCTCCTGTAGGGCTGAGAGAGGCTGGCTGAATGATCTTTCCAGTAATAGGACTGACGCATGAGGCAATATTGCTGACTGCACCATGCTTCTGGAGCACAGAGAAAGCTCCATCCTACACACATGGACAAACCATTAATGTTTAATGTTGGATCATGAAAACATTATAATTTTATACATGCAGAAGTCAAGTCAAGTCAAGTCAGATTTATTTATATAGCGCTTTTTACAATGGAGCATTGTCTCAAAGCAACTTTACAAGTTTAGATTATCTCCTAATAACTACGTCCAATCTCAAATTGAGCAAGCCTAGGGCGACAGTGGCAAGGAAAAACTCCCTAGTTCTAGGAAGAAACCTAGAAGAGAAAACTCCCTAGTTCTAGGAAGAGAATAGGGGGACTGTGGTAGCCTAGTGGGTAAGGTACTGGACTATGGACCAGAAGGTCCAGGACTGACGCATGAGGCAATATTGCTGACTGCACCATGCTTCTGGAGCACAGAGAAAGCTCCATCCTACACACATGGACAAACCATTAATATTTAATGTTGGTCCAGGGTCCAGGGTTCAAATCCCACCTCTGCCAAGCTGCCACTGTTGGGTCCTTGAGCAAGGCCCTTAACCCACAATAGCTTGGATTGTAAGATTGTATCAATTGTAAGTCGCTCTAGATAAGGCCGTCTGCTAAATGCTCTAAAAATATGCTTCTGAATTTATGAATCAATATTACCTCAACATTAGGGCGTGTGTGTGTTTAGACACATTTCAAACACACTCACACTGGGGTCAATTTAGAGAGATAAACTTTTTAACAATAAAAATAACACACCAAGAAGGTGTTGTTGGAATCGAAGGAAACTTTATATGTATGCATGTACTGATGATATATGTAAGTGATTACAATATTAGAGCAAAAGAAAAGGTTTATGGGAGAAAACTGTACAATGAAAGGAGGCTCTAGTACCCTATTCGGGCACCTCTAACCTGGATACAAGATGAGATACAGTTATACATTTGAGGCAAACAGGTTTCATATGGTATCCTGCGACACATTTGCTCACAGACGTTGCAGCTGGGCCTGTAGATCCTGCAAACTTGAAGGCTGCCAAAGCTGATGTCCCAGCTGGTCTCATAAATAGCCAATAGTGGGACTGTGGTAGCCTAGCGGGTAAGGTACTGGACTCTGGACCAGAAGGTCAAGGGTTCAAATCCCACCTCTGCCAAGCTGCCACTGTTGGGTCCTTGAGCAAGACCCTTAACCCACAATTGCTTGGATTGTAAGTCGCTCTGGATAAGTGCGTCTGCTAAATGCTGTAAATGTAAATGTAAAATGTAGCCAATTGCCAATAAATTTGGCGACCGGGTAGGCAGAGGAAGTGTTGCAGAGACTGGCAAAGACTTTTCTGTGAAACCCTGAGCATTATCCTGCTGAAAAATTCTAGTTGGAAGCCCTGCCATGAGAGGCAAACCATGTGGCCGCAGGATGTCCTGCACATATAGCGGAGTTGTTAGTGTCCCATGTATTACTACTACAGGTGCCTGACTCTCTTATGCAATTTTCCCCAGATTATCACACCAGCAGTTGGGCCAGTGGATTGCTCCACAGCAAAGGCAGGATTGAAGCACTCACCACAAGGCCTTCATACTCTAACCCAATTGTCGCTTGATCCCAAACAGAAACTGGACTACACCATTGCAAACAAAAGTGACGGCGACTGTCTGTCAATGGCAGGACACATAATGGGCTCCATGACTACAAATTTACCTGGCAGTGGAAATGGCCTCGGCAGATACGTGTGTTGTGAAGGTGCCACCTGTGTCTGGATTGTGAACAGTGAAACTGTGGGAGCTGCTAGTGCTTGTCAGTGGATCAAACAATCCTCTCTACTGGTGGTCTGTCTGAGTTTGTTTGCCATCTGCGCATGTCCCTCATAGAACCACTGCTCCTAACAGCTAGGTCAGAGCGACCTAGATGGTAGGCAATTTGTCAAAACAACAATCCTGCTTCTCTCAGTCCAATGTGCATCGTAGAGACATGTCTAGCAGTCAATGATTTCTCACCAAGTGGTACACTACCCAAAAGCAGACTCTGAGAGCCTTTTTATAGGGCAGCAGGGGAAACACTTTTATGTCCTCCTGTGGCAAGTCCCAGTGTGTAATCAGACAATGCCTGTAATTATTTACATATCTTCTGAGATGTAACTGCATGCTGAGTTTTGCAACAGTCCAACATTTCTATCTGGGGCCTGTTTTTGTTAATGAGTATAAATTAACCCAACAATTTTTTTGGAAAGTGGGAAGAAACCAGAGTGAGAAAACCCAGGTTGAGTGCAGGGTTCGAGATTAAACCAAGAACCTCTGAAGTGGTGAGGCATCAGTACTGTTACTTGTACCACCATTCTGCCCACATCATAAAAATAAATGGATGACTTAAATATGTTTTAAAAAATGTTTTAGCAAATTTAACTATACCTCTTCACAGGATGGGCTATAGAAGACAGTCGGATCAGAGGCTGATTTAGTCCAAACAGACATAACAAACTGGGCTTGTGCTCTCTGGCATGTAGTTTGGCCTGGAATACACAGAATGACAGAAATCCTGTTAAAACTTCTTGCAAGATGTACATAAAGCACATATTCATCATGTTCCAAATAAAACATAGCAAACTTGGTTTTACTGTGATGAGACTGTGATGCAATAAGTCCATGACAGATAAAAAAAAACTTTAATAAGTTGTTTATTACAGCACTGGCTGTGTAAAACTTTTAAACATAGAGACTTAAGTATTACATTATTGTTAGTTTGAAGCTTCTGTCTCTGAACATACATTTGTTACTAATTGTAAGTAAAATGTTTACCTAACTGTCAAAATATTTACACATTTCAAGCATTTATTTCTTAAAGGAAGCAAAATGCCAATGGACTACATAAGATTACTATAAGTAGTGAAATACGTCTAAACATAAGTTAAAAGCAACTAATTCAGTCCAAAATATAGCTTTAAATAACTGTGATAGGTCTTACATCGTGGGGGCTCAATGGTGCGAGCAGTCAAGGATCCAGTAATGTATTTTCCATCTTGATCCACACACCAACAGTGACCTAAAGTGAAGATTTGAAGAAACCTCACTACAAAGGCACATCCACAATTTAAAGGGGATAGTTATCCAAAACTTACTTATTCATTGCTTGTGCATATTTTTGCCTAGATCCAACAACATGGGATTCAACAAGCCGTTCAGATTTGGCTCGGTCAGATTCGGTATGCATATGTACTGTAACACACCTGTTCATTGGAATTATCTCGCACCTCATCTGAGTAACTCCACCCACGGTTTGAGAAGTGTTAGTAAAGGTGCATCATTTTATTCTTACAAGTGCTGGATCCACTACCGTTATGAATCTGAGAGCTAAGTTCAGGAACGGCTCTGTTGTGGGGAGCAGAGACCACCACAAATTGCTACATTGGCTACAAGAGGAAGTGGAAGTTTATTTTTGATGGCAATACTTTACAGGTATAGTACAGTCATTCCAGTTTGGACTGTGTGATAGATGATGTATCTGTAAATGGATTTGGTAACATACAGTGTATTGTTTAATGTGGTGTAACACACTTCCATATAGCATGTAATATTCACACAGAGTTTTGGGGCAGATATTTTGACCGCAGTCTTTCCCCACAAGGCATGTTGGGGTTAGCAGTGGCTCATTATCATTGAAAGGAACAGGCACTCAAAACTGATTGTTCTGAAAAGAGGGTTATACGGTGACAATCCTTGTGGTATTTTGATGAATGCATGTCAAAGACTTTTAAGACCCCACAGAACTTGTATACTTGTGAAAATGGGTTAGTATATGTCACCTAATGCCAATATTTCATGTAGGATTTCTAGCAAGGCCTATCGTGAAGATTTTTTTTCTTTGTCAAAAGCAATTATTTTGATTTACATTCCGAGACATTCTTAGTTTAAACTACTGTGAATAAACTTTTAAACACAGAACCACCACTCATATCACAGACAGCTGTCAAAGGGTTGTCATACCTGTGCTGAGATGACACTGGCTGGGCAACCACTGGCCAAAGGCATCACACTGTGGGATATATGGCTGGTATCCCAGCACCTGACTCTGTCTGGCCATTAGGCTGCTCTGCCAGTAAAACTGAAGGGCTGCAAGATAGTGAAATATTTAAGTTACAGTGGTGCATCAAAAGTTTGTGAACTCTAGGGTTGTTTATATTTTTGCACAAATATGACCTAAGACATCATCAGAGTTCCACACAAGTATTAAAAGTAGATAAAGAGAACCATATTAAATAAATGAGACACACACATTATAAATGGCCAATTACTTATTGAGGAAAATTATCCAATATTACATATCTGTGAATGGCAAAAGTATTTCCTTGTGTGGAAATAACTACTTCTAAATGTTTCTGGTAACTCTTGATCAGTCCTGCACACTGGCATGAAGGACTATTAGCCCATTCCTCCATACAAAACAGTTTCAACTATGCAACATTGGTGGGTGTCCAACAAGTTGTTAAATACACATTTATATTGATTAACTTAACAGGACTTTGAGTTCCCCATTCCAAAACATTAGCAGAATGAGGGATGCTGTCTAGCTGCATGACCCCCATTCTTTTGATAGTTAGTTCTCGGACAGCTGTCCAAATTCTACATTTTCCTTTAGAATTTGAATTGTTGGGTCCATACTCTTTAGAGGTGGTTTTGGAACATCTTCCAGTCTGATGAACAACTCTTTCTTTCTTTGTCCGTTATACACTTCCACAAACATGTTGTAAAGATCAGACCCAGATACTGTAGATCCCTGTTCTTGAAATACAACAGGACACTCACTCACACCTGATTGTCACCCCATTGACTGAAAACACCTGAATGCCATCTTCAAATTAACTGCTAACCCGGATATGTAATACTGTATCATTTTACTCAATAAAAAAATGACCAAGTATAGTACTTTTGTCTCATTTGGTTAACTGGGACTTGTGTGAAAATCCCAGCTAATGCTTTTGGCCATTTGTTAAGAAATACAGAAAATACTAAAGGGTTTAGTCTGAGAAAGAAGTAACAATGACTACAACTTACAGCATGTTTCAGATAATAATGCGCTGTTCTGACTATATCACTGATCAGTAAATATAATCCCATGGACTTACATAGGAAACAGATATTGAAGCATCATGATTTAAAAAAAGGACAAAGTCAAAGGTTACATACTGGAGTGTGCTGCAAGACGCAAGGCAATGTTTGTATTACTCAGAAAGACCTCAGAAATCTGAAATTCAGGACTAAGTGCCTGCTGCATTTCTTCAGGAGTCAACTTCACACTCTGTGCTAGGAGGAAGCTAAAACCAGCAGGTAAATGAGAGCTGTTGGACAGAGTAATCACTCTCTCTGCTTCTGCCAAGAACTTATCAACTTGATTTTGCACCAAAGAGCATGGCCCTGGACCTGCAAAATGGGGAAGATATAACAACTGGATTTGTATTGATACAAGGTATTACATGGAATTGTATTGATACATAAAACTGAGCTTACATTTTGCAACCTGTTTGACCGGAACTTTGGAGCCAGGTATCATGGTGCCTTTGTGACTAACACACCAGCACTGGCGCAGGTTGAAGTGGCCCAGAGGAGCACTGAAATCTGACAGTGAGCCTGGATACTGATTAGTGTCCCCCCTGAGCAATTTCCATAGGGAAAGGGGGTTCAGGAAAATAGATGGTCCAGACACAGCTTCAGCATTCCCGGCAAGGATTTCGGATGGAATTTCGAAAAATGCATCAAACCTGGCCAGAGCTGGGAAAACGTTTTGGTGTCTGGTCTGGAATAATGTGGTGAGAAAGCCTTTAAAAGATGACATTGCTTCTGAATTCTTTCTGTATTCTTGAAGAATACGAAGAAGTTCCAAAACAGGCAGCTGTTTTCCACCGTTGTTGATTTGGTTCCATTCATGATAGAACTCAAAGGCTTGTTTGGGAGGGCCATCACATTGGACCTGGTGCCAGCTGCCATCCAAAGTACAGCGGGGGATATAGACATCAGCAAGGTTTGTAAAGGAAGCAGGATTGGTCAATATGGAATTGACTGTGTTCAGGAAACCTTGGGCTGCAGTAAGCTGGCAATCTGTCGGACCTGGACAGGAAACAAATTACACAAAAAAGGTAGTATATTATTGTATATCCCCTATATAGTACTGCCAACACTGCATTATAAATTTAATTACGTTTATTAAAGTTAATCAAATTAATTAACTATCAGACCTTTTTTCCACTTATAATCTATCCCCTTTGTAAGATGAAAGCTAATACATTACTTCCTTCACATTATTCAAAAAGGGGAAATATTTAAGTTCTGTCATGGTATCAACTTCAGAACAAGGTCCTTTAAAGATTATTGCTTGATCTCCTTAAGGATTAATTATGTCATTTCATCGACAAGCAGTGAGAAAACATCTACAAGCAGAGGCTGTCGGCACATGTTTTGCATTATGATGCTCTGTGAACTCTGTGACCCAAACATCACTCTGATCGTTGCCTCACACACTATGATTGCTCAGTGAGTTGTTCTGTTATGCCTACTCCCTACACAAACATACTATGACCTTCATTCAGTGTTACTACTCACACTGCACAGTGGCTCCAGAACTCAGTTTGTTGTGTCTAGCTCCATTACGATCCAAACAGAAGCATTTCTTTCCAAGGCACTGCAGTGACATATAGTCTCCATCCTCTGCACAGTTGGGGATGAACACTTCAGAGCCGGCAGCCTTGTTGGCTTTGACTGCTATTGCCATCGTGCGTTCCCTCTCACACTGGGATGGGCATCTTGGTCTGGAACCAGTGGTGCGAGAGCCCCTAATTTCTTGTCCCTGTGAGTCAACACACCAGCACTCAGAGCCCTGGCACTGGATCTCTTGATACCGGCCATCTTCAGTGCACTGGGGCACATATAGGGATAAATGAGAAGCAGCTGTATTGCACATGGCAAAATTCTGAAACACTGCTTGGAATAGTGGTCCCAACTGGGTGTTATCTTCCGCCTTCAGCAAAGTGATTGCCTCTCTTAATGTTGCAAAGAAATGCTCATTTTCTAGGATTGCACTGATTAGTTTAATCAAGTCTCTGTTGCTTTTAAGGTTTACAAAACGGCCATAGGAATCCGAGATATTCTGGTCCAGATTTACCGTAATAGAGTCATCTGAAAAAATCTTGGCGAGCTGCAGTAAGTCCTCACCATTCTGGATCAAGCCAACCTGGGTGAAAGCTTGACTGAAAGTCATAGTGCCTCTGGTACCAACAACACCAGTGAAGTTAAAATTGCCTGCATTCATCAAGAACTTGCCTCCAAAGAGGTTCTCCTGCAATCTCTTTGGGTTTGTAGTGAGGGACAAGGCCTTTAAAGCAAGAGCTCCTGTAGGAAACATTCCTTGAATAAGCTCTGCCATAATGTTCGCAACATCTAAGCTCTCTGACTCTGGCAAAGATCTGAGCAGACCAGAGTTGGTCAGAAGCTCTTGAAATTCAGGGCTACAAGGTGCAAGAGGAGAAAAGATTTCCTGTGCTTTGGCTTGAGAAGCTGAAAACACATTGTTTTGGCTAAAGTATCCAGCTGGACCATAAAATAGTCTGGAGAGTGCTTGTCTCCTCTCAGAGCTGCAGTCTTTTGCTCCTGCGCCTATATAAACAAGAAAGATAACAGAACAGATTTAATACACAGTATGCTGGAAGAAATACATTTATTAAACATTATAACCCCATTAGCTTTGGCAGGCTAAATGTTTATAGGAGCCAAATGTGACTATAGTTGTTTTTCATATATACAAAACTTACACTATTAATAAAACTCTTGTACCATCATACAGTATGGTGCAAAAACCTTAGGCATTCTATATTTATATTCTGCTCATTCTTTGTTTAAGTTTTAGTGGCCACTGCACTTTGCACTTTGTAGTTCTACAGTTACAGACTGTAGTTCATGTGTTCCTCTACATACTTTGTTAGTCATCTTTACTCTGTTCTCTAATGGTCAGGACCCCCCACAGACCAGCTACTATTTGGGTGGTGAATAATTCTCACAGCACTGCAGTGACACTGATGGTGGTGTGTTAATGTGTGTTGCACTGAAACAAGTAGATCAGACACAGCAGCACTTCTGGAGTTTTAAACCACCTCAGTGTCACTACTGGCCTGTAAGTAGTCCACCAGTCAAAAAATATCCAGCCACCAGGATCCTGTGAAGAACTGAAGGATCAGAGGATGACTAACACAAACTGTGCAGCAACAGATGAGCTACCGTCCCTGGCTTTATATCTACAACATGGAGCGTGAATGTCTCTAATAAAGTAAGCAAACAGTGTACTAAAACTCCAGCAGCACTGCTGTGTCTGATCCAATCACACAGGCTCAACACACACTTATACACCAGTGTCACTGCAGTGCTGAAAATGATCAACCACCCAAACATTACCTGATCTGTGGGGGTCCTGACCATTAGAGAACAGAGTAAATGGGACGAAAAAAGCATGCAGAGAAACAGATGGACTACAGTCTGTAATTGTAGAACTACAAAGTGCAGTGACCACTAAAACTTAAATAAAGAATAATCAGAAAATAAATTCAAAAATATAAAACGCCAAAGACTTGCACTGTACTGTAGGGCTCATTTATTGAATACATACACCAAAAGACAAAAGTACTGGGACACAGGTCTTAATCATTGAACTCTGGGGTTTCCTTCAGTCCCATTGCCCAGCTGTATAAAACCAAGCACCTAGCCATGCAGTTTGCCTTTACAAACATTTGTGAAAGAATGGGTCATTCTAAAGAGCTCACTGAATTTGAACATGGTATTGTAATTTCTACAAACAGTATGGTGGCTCAGTGGGTAGCACTGCCGCCTTACAGCAAGAAGGTCCTGGGTTCAGTACCAGGGTGGTACTCCTGTTTCCCTCCACAGTCCAAAGACATACATTAGGTTAATTGATTATGCTAAATTTTCATTGACTCGAGTGTATATATACAGTATGACTACTACTGATGTAACCTTGTATATATATGCAACCTTGTGTGTGTGTCGCTGAAATGGCGACTGATGCTGATAGCAACGTTAAGTAAACCAAATAAACAAACATTCTTCCACGATCAAATATGAGTGTTATTATTTAAAAATGGAAGTGTTTAGGAACCACAGCAATTCAGCCATGGTGCAGTGGTAGACCACGTAAAGTCACAGACTGAAGTTACCACTATATTCTATATTTAAATTATTACAAATGTTATTATATTTATTTTCTTATTTTCTATTTTATGTGTTCTATCTAGCTTTTGTCTATTTTAACTATTTATTCTTTTAAATATTATATTTATGTCATTTAATTTAACTATTACTTATAACATCTAGGCTGCCCAGACAAGGTTTCTTCCACATCACATTTAGGGAGTTTCCTCTTGTCATTGTCACACTAGTCTTGCTCAGCTGGGGCTGGGGGCCTATATATTTGTAAAGCTGATTCGAGACAATCTTTTTTAATATAAATTTCTGTATAAATAAATCTGATTTTGATTAGAGACTTTAAAAACAACAATATCAAAACACTGCAACCGACTGGTGACTCAATTGCCACCCCTATGATTTCAAACTTACTACAGTTTGGAACTCCATGCTGGCGAGTCCCAAAGATCTCCTTGCCATCAGAATCTACACACCAGCACTGTCCGCCAGCTTGACACTGGACTGGTAGATACTCTCCACGGGCATCACATGAGGGCACAAAGATATTTCCAGCCTGTGAGCTCGCAGATCGGTCACTTTCACAAGGAGTTGGACCTATATGATCAGACATACTGTCAGCACATGTTTGTAGGAAACCTTTTAATATGGGGAAAATTTACCGGTAATAGAGAAGCTCATCAAAAAGGGAAATGTTTAATATCCCTTTTAATTCAACTTAACAAATTACAAGGCTCTGAGGCTAATCTCTTTGGAATTATAACCAACTAACTGAGTGGTACATTAAACTTACATCTAAATCTCCCAGACAAGGCCAGCTGGACAGCAAGGTATCTTCTTTGTAGTATACGGTACATATTGGTCTGAGAGAAGGAGTTTCCAGCATCTAGACTGGAAAATGCTGTATCATACACCTCATTCAGGAGCAGCTCCACTCCTGCATAGGGGAAAAAACTTCAGATTGGGTAATAAATACTTTAAAGTGCCTTTAATCAAGCCATAGTTTGGGAAAAGTCTTCAGAAGAAAATCAAGGGTCATGCAATTCAATTCCTGAACACATTTTTATCTCACCAGTGCTGGGAAGCTCCCTGCCTCGAGTGTCAGCACAGTAACAATAGCCAGAAAGTTCAGGAAAGGTCTTTCTAAAACCACTGAATGTCTGGAAGACCTCTGAATGTCTAAAAATACAACCACCACATAAAAAAAATGTAAATTTCCTTGCTCAACAATCACTCATGAGGTTGATGACAGAAATAAAACCTTCAGGAAAACTACAATCAGTTTCAAAATTATTGGGGCTTAAAAGTTTATGCTAAATGTTTTGTGCATAATCACAAACATCATCTTCCACTAATTAAATGAACTAAAGTAAAATTATTATAGTAAAAGTATTCTTAGAAATAAACTATGTCAAATGTATTGGCTTCGCTGCACTGAGTACTTGTGGCAACCTTCCTTTGACAACATATCAGCACTGAGCCCACACCTCTAATGCTTAAGGCCATTAAATCATTTTTGTGTGGAATTGGACATATAATTTGGCTGTTGTGCTGGTAAAAGATCAAACCACACCCAACTGTAACACCTTGCCAGAGGCAGCCAGATTTTCATTTCACATTTTCTGGTATTTAATGTAGTCTATGATGCCAGGAATCCTAAAATCCAGATGTCCAGAGACACTGGCGGAAAACAGACCCACAAGTCAACAGTTTTCTCCCAAACATAACAATGGAAATTAGGTTATTTTCTGTATAAACATGATTCAATTTATACCAATCCCACACTGGGCGTTTGTTGAAAAATCATCTGACCATAAACCTTGGTTCCAGTCAAAGCTCCTGTAGCTCCCACAAAGACCTGGTATTTACATCTGTGGTTACTTGGTGACCACAAAATGCTACAGTCTTTTGCAAATCTCCAATCTCGCATGAGCAAGTTGTAGATGGGCTGGTAAAACACAATTGAAACCATCCTTTACCTCACCTTTACCTCACCTTTTATTTCTGTCCTTTACTGTTGAGTACACTACACTGTCTGTAATTCTTTATTAAACATAAAAAAACACTGCGGTCTTTACTTCTTGTAAGTAAAAAAGTACAAGGAAATATCTAGTTCATGAATTTAAATTCTGCAAACAATTTTCCAAGCAAGTAAAGATTACCATTGGTGATTGTTTAAGACATTGAGACTGGTAGTCACTTTTATCTAGAAATGCTAGACATATCTTAAGCTGTGGTACTTAGACTGTGGCTTTTATTTTAAAATGGCTCACTTATTTTTACATTTAATAATATAAAATGCCACTGACTAGACATAGTACCTTTTCAGCAAAACTTGAGCCCTTATCTGAACATGAACACAATTTTTATGGATGAATGGCTAACTGTGGTTAATGTGAGTCTATATTAATAATATCAACAACTAATAACCAAAATACAGACACTAATCATAATTATATTTATGTTGGAAATAAAATACATGAGTTTTAAAGATAGCCACTGTCTTTAGAGTTCCTAATTTCCTTGTGACTGTATACCACATATCTCAATTACGAATACCCACTTCGAAACACGAAATCCCTGTCCAAGACATATAGCTATTATTTTTTAAATACTCCTTGGGCTGCTCCCATTAGCGGTCACCACAGCAGATCGCTTCGTTGTAGATTTGGCACAAGTTTTACACTGGAATCCCTTACTGACGTGACCCTCCCCATTTATTGGGATTGGGACTGGCACGGGAAGTGCACCCCCATTGGCAGGAGTTTGTCTGTAAACTTGCCACTTGCCTTTCACATAAAAACCCAGGATTTCTGACACTTCCATTTCCAGAAGGTGACTCTGAGCCACACAAGACATGCTATACGACTATACAAAATAAATAAATACAGTAGTAACTCAGATTTCAGCTACCTCAGAATACGTCTAATTTGGTTCTCGACACATTTTGACCAGACAAATTTATCAGTTTATGTCGTTGTTTGCTCGGCACACTTGCTTAAACCTGTATGAGTCGAGTTGAGCCGAGCCGAGCAGTATTCAGTACACAGTGATTGCAATTCACAATCGCCATTACTCAGTGAAGAACACTATTTTAGCTGTGGTTTTCTTTAGAATTTTCTATATTTCTGCATAAATATGACCTACAACATCATCAGATTTTCACACAAGTCCTTAAAGTAGATAAAGAGAACCCAGTTAAACAAATGAGACAAAAATATTATACTTGATCATTTATTTATTGAGGAAAATGATCCATATTACATATTAGTGAGTGGCAAAAGTATGTGAACCTCTAGGATCAGCAGTTAATTTGAAGGTGAAATTAGGGTCAGGTGTTTTCAATCAATGGAATGACAATCAGGTGTGAGTGGGTACCCTGTTTTATTTAAAGAACAGGGATCTATTGAAGTCTGCTCTTCACAACACGTTCATGAAAAAAGAGTTGTTGATGCTCATCAGGCTGGAAAAGGTTACAAAACCATCTCAAAAGAGTATGGACTCCACCAATCCACAGTCAGACAGATTGTGTACAAATGGAGG